>SDVV010031151.1:0-11586 GCA_016164225.1 Gammarus roeselii
CTCCCCAAACGAGTTGGGAGCTAAAGTAGGGGAACAGATTGATAAATCGATGGCTGTTTCACTTTCGAGGGTGATCCGTGTGGGTTGTCCGTCGTTAAGAAGGACCAGGTTGTGAGTGTCTATGGTGTTGGCCATTATCACTCCTCTGGGGTCTGTTCTCATGCATCCCCACACTTCGTGGTAGCTGTTGAAGTCTCCAAGGAGTAGTACGGGATGATGCAGTTGGTTAAGCAGATCGGTCATTAGTGCCTCCGTGAAGTCGTGGTTACGTGACGAGTAGATAGATTCCACCGAAATAGGTCTTGAGATACATATCTTCATTGCGACACCTTGGAGTTCTGTTCTCAGAGGGAGGAGGTGGTAAGGTATGCTTTGATGGATCATAAGTGCCACTCCGCCGTATGCAGTCACATTATTGTGACCTTCACGACGGTGTATGACATCTTGAGGTATAAAGAAGGTGGCTTGTGTCGCGGAGTTTGATCTCCTGGAGGCCTACCACCAAAGGTTTATGGTGGGAGATTAACGATAGTAATTCATCTTTCTTGCTTCTAAGTCCCTGGCAATTCCACTGAAGTATTGTGTTGTTGTTCATTTCGGATTTGTTTCACCCCCAGATTTTGGTGGTCTGGAGCGGTCGCGTGGTTTGTAAGAACTTTCGTGGCGTTCTTGTCTACGAGGCGCAGGTGTCTTAGATCGAGAGCGTTCGCATGAGCGTCCGCTTTCTGTAGAACATGATCTCCTAAACTCACTGCGTTCTCGGCTGTGAGTGCTCTTGTAGGAGGAAGAGGATGAGGGAGTACGATCGTTGTGTTTGCTTCTTGAGCGAGCGCGTTTCTCTTCTATGGAGTTTTTTTTAAACATTATGATGGGCTGAGTAGTAGTCGTTGAGATATTTGAGTCGAGTGCGATGCATGGTAGATCAGTGTTCTGAGGTATCAGTTCTTCGTTGAAGATTTCCAAGGCGTCCTCGCGCAAGCGATGGTCGTTGTTTTGAGATGTACTAGTGTTGGGCATGTTAGCTGAGGGTGGAATACCTCACTTTGGTTTTCGCTGAGTGCGGTTGCAGTCAAGATGGTCAGAAGTAGTTCAACGTTCTGATCGAGGCGAGCTGTGGTTTGTGGGATGCTGCTAATCTTCTTGCTTCGTGACGAGAGAATGTCGCGTATCCGCGGTCGTCGTCGGAGGAATCTTCGTCTCTTGGCCTGTTGATTTTCGGCTTATTGGACCTCTCCTCGTAGTCGACCGAAGCAGCATCTATCGCAGTGCCCTTCTGGGCACTGGTGAATTCTTTGGTTGGGACGCCTGCCTCTATTACGAGGGCGGTCGCTGGGCTGGTTGTGGTATTGTTAGTACTGGAGAGGGGTGATGGAATCATGGTAATAGTTTGTGTTCGCGGTACGCGAGTGTTGTCTGGTGGGGTGGAATTAGTTGTGGATTTAACTGCTTTAGCTTTATTTCGACAACGGCAGTTTGGGTTTTCGTCGAAAAGATTTGGATGGCTTGTCTTCGTGACTCTGCGGTCAGTTTGTATTTTTGTCATTGCTTTTTGGTCCATTTGCTTTGGGCAGTCGCGGTCGCCTGCCTCACGGAGGCATGAGCAGTGGTAGCATTTAGGTTGACGGACTGTGCAGTCCTTTCGGTCATACTCGACGGCGCACCTCTTACAGTGTTGGGGTATGTATGGCTGGCAGTATTTGATGACGTGGCCGTATTCCAGGCATTTTTTGCACATTGCAGGCCATGTCGCCACTGGTTAAAAAGTGATTTGGTATGCGGTGGTGTGGATGATTCGAGGTTTGATCCATTCTGCTAAGGAAACGTTGGTGACTCCATAATCCTTCGCTAAACCTGCTGCAAAAGCCCTTAGTTCAGTTTTGGGAGTGTAGTTAGAAGTGTATATAATTAGTCTTGTAGCATTTAAGAACGGATGTATTACGACAGTTACTGTGTGTTTGTATAATTGGTTAATCCTTTGTATAGCTATACTTTACTCGATGTTTACGACGTGGGCCAGATACTTCTTTCCCTGTCGGTTTATGTTTATCGGTCTGCCTCCCAGTTGTTTGGAGAGCAAGTTCGTCATGGCGAATGGGTTCCTTGAGGGAGCAACTTTGTTTGCATCGCTATCTACAAGCGTTATGAGGAAGTGGGTAGGGAATGATGTTGATCTTCTCTCCGAGGTGGAAGGGTCAGCCTGGGGGGAGCGAATCGCGGCCGCTGCCTCTCGTCGCCCGATTTGTGTTCAGTTTGGTATTGCAGGATCGTCCTGTCAGTCTTGTCCTGGAGGCCGTCTTCGTTTCCCGTAAGATGGCCGTTGGCCGTTTACTTAGCAATAAAAGCAGCGAGATTCTTCGGAAGAGCGCGACAAGGGATCGTCCCGTTTATCGTGGTCAACATGGGATCAGTGTGACCATCTTTGCTTACCGTGACAATCTCGGCTCGTGTGTCCGTTTCCTGGCATTTATAGCATCGCATCAGACGTCTTTCGAAGGGTGTAACCTTGCTTTTGACGTCGAAGAAAGGTATGTCTATGTAGTTAGGTGGGCTGGGGCAATTGAATCAAAGCAGAAGAGCCGTGGTGTTTTTTTTTTTTGGTTTGATTTTTGGTGCGATTTACGCTTCAACTATGCATTCCTCGTATTGAACTGATTGTTTGATTTGGGCCTCATTTCCACCAGAGCCTCAACGTGAGTCATAATAGGCTCCCCCGTAGTGCGCGACCGTCGTTGATTCAGGTAAGTTCGCACGGCCTCGCGTGCGAAAATATTAGTCATGTCAAGATGAATTCAGTACATAAATGGTACTGAATTCGCGTACTAGCGCGTACGAGAGAGTAAACAGTTAATGCGTATCTTCGAAAAATGTGTTGTCATTTCTGTGCGTAATGGGGTGGAGACTACCTTAATTGGACAGGTGTTTGAGGTTTAGACAGCTTCGTATAGTCCGGTGTGTTTTCCGAAAGCGATAAGCTTTTCACGGTAGGTTGGGTCCGTGAGTAGGCTTTGTATGTTGCACGGGGGATCTAGGAACGCTCGTCGGGCTGCCGCGAGTGTGTTGCAATCCATCAGTAAGTGTTTCACGCTGATAGCCACTTGGTGGCAACAGGGGCAAGGTGGCGTGTTTGTCCTATGTCGGCATCCATCAGGTGGTTGTGAGTTGTCCACGTGTGTCCCGTGTAGAAGCGGTTGATGAACACTTGGTCTTTTTTGTTGGTGAACATTGTTTCCCATTCTCCGACTGAGGGTTTGACTGAAAGCATTTTTTGTCCACTCTGTTGCCACATTCCATCCCATCGGGATGTTATATGGGAGTTGATGATAAGGAACCAGTCCCGGTAATGTATTGCAAAAAATTGTTCTAGGTGAGTAGATGCCAGCTTAGCAAGCGAGTCCGCAGGTTCGTTTCCTCTTAATCTCGCGTGCGCGGGGATCCAGCAGAATTCCACTGCCTGACCCGTCTCGGTCATCACCTCGTATTGGACGAGTACGGTGATGAATTCGTCGGCTTCATCACTCGGGAGACCCTCGATGTAAATCAGGCCTGAACTCATGGAAAAAGTTGGGTGTGGTATGATTTTGCAAGGCTTTTTGCATATTCTGTTTCTGGAGAGTATGGTGTCACTTTGAAGTTTTGTGTCCACTTTAATGGTGAAGCTATCGTCACCGCTGGCGGGCTGGCGATGATGTCGAGAATTGGACGGCCAGTCATGGAACCCAGTTCATCTCGTAGTTCATATGGGCAACTATCCGGTCTATCATTGACATGGAATGTCATTTCCAAGTGTTCGGGGAATTTAGGGCAGTTGTTGAATTGGTTGTGGTCATCAAATCGAGTGTATTGTCTCCTCTCTACGTGTTTTGGTGTTTGGGCGTTACGAGTTTCTGCTGGGAGGAGAGCGATGTTATCAGAGGTCAGAGGCGGAAGCACACGAACAGGTTACGGGTTCCCTGACCTCTATCCTCTACATCAGCTCATCCAGTCGGGTCTTCATAGTTGCACCAAGGTTCTCGAGTTTAGTGAGGCGTTCACGGACTTCACTGGAGGGCGCGAGCAGTCCTCAGTCTACAGCTCGAGAAGGCCCATCGATTTGCATATCTTGTCGATGAGGAACTTCGGAGGGGTTCTTTGTTCTTCCTTGCAGACTGGTTCGAGTGCGACGCTCTGGAAGGGCCGTCAGCCCCTCTCCGATAGGGCATGATCTTGCCCATTGTTTGATCCCTGGCTTCTACTCGGGGTTCTGGGTAATGAAGGTGGGGCCTTCTTTACATTTATTTCAATTGTATATACGAATATATACACTAACCTAATCCTTAAATTTACTCCTAAAATTAATCATGAATCAAGATTTTTTTTCTGTGAATATTTTTCGTTTTTATTAATTTTTTTTTTTCAATTGGGTTCGATTCTAAATTCACAAGCCCCGGTGTCAGTGGAGGGGCTCACCTATTTGTGCACCAAGAGGAGGGGTGTAGCTACAATATGGAATGGAGGGGACAGTGGAGAGATCTTTTAAATCAAAATATATTTACACAAAGGGACACATAAAATTTGGTGGTGAACGAGGACACTACGGGAAGGCGGGTGAGCCTGGGATACCCCCAGGGTGTATCCCTCTGAGGTGCCTTATTGCTCTTGCTCTCAAGAGATGATAGTCGATCTCTCCAATTAAGTTGAAAACTTTAACGGTCTCGGAGCGATATTCGGCTTAGAGCGGTGACCGGCTCTTATTTTGATTCAGCAAAAAAAGGAGCTTTAATACCTGGAAACTTTGGAGCTTAGACGCGAAGAGCAGTATGCGATGTTAATTTCAAACTCAGTTAGTTGTCCGTCTTAGAAACATGAGTACCAGCCCTTTGGTGCCCTAATAAAGGCACCAGAATGACATCCGAGTTGAGCAGTAATCTGTCTAGTCTGCGCGGTCACCAAGGGTAATCTTGGTTGGGCTTGGAGTAAGGCAGGTTTAAACGTTGGTGACAGATCCCGGGTTTTCGTCTCGTGTGACTGGCGAGAAGCGCGTTGAGGTGGCAGCGTTTCTTCATGTGGTGCTGCCTCCAATAAAGGCAGGTGGTCGTCCAGTTTCAGATCTGGGACTCCCATTGCACGTCGATCAGCAAGTGATGGACAAGGCGAGGTGGGAGTGAGGGAAGGTATCACCAATGGAATTTCTGAGTTTCCGGACAGTACGAATGACTGCCGTCGTGGGCTTCCTCGATTTCGAGGAGGATGAAGAGCATCCTGTTGTAGGTTAGAAGGAACCCTGGTTACAGGTGTTCTCGCTGTCACTGCAGCAAAGATAGCAAGTGGGCGGATAAATTTGGCGGTTACTTCTTTCTTGGCTTCTGGGTCGGAAAGGCAGGTCGGTCACAATTGTTGCCATGCGCGTCCTTACCACAGAGGAAGCATGTACTTTTTATATTTCTCAATCGGCAAGCATCACTTCCAAGACCAAACTTTTGACAGTTTTAGCAGCGTCTTGGATTAGGGATGAAATCTCGAGCCGAGCACTGTGTTTAGCCAATGTGGACATCAGGAGGCAGAGAACAGAGCTTGAAGGTGAGGATGTAGACACCAGTGCACTTGACTCTGCTTCACCGGCGTTCAACTCTGTATATCCTGGATACTTGCTGATCCGCGAGTTCAGTAAGAATATCGTCGTCGGAGTGGTTTGGTTTTATAATAGATAGTGCCTTGTATCGTGTTGAGAGTAGGGTGCTCATCAACTTTTACATGTATGTTGAGTTGTTTTAGGTTCTGAATGCTCCTACTTTGCTCCACATCTTTCGCCTCTACCAGGAGGGAGCCACTCTTAAGCTCACTGATGCGCTTCGGGGGTCCCTCCAGTGCAGCGCGGAGTTGTCGATTAGCTTGTACAGTATTAGTATCGGCCAGGTTCTCTCCCGAGATTGCCTTGACGGTGAAGATCTTAGAGTTTATATTTTGATTCTTTTATCTAGTATCTTCTGATTTTCAGCGTATCGTTTATGGGGTCGTACACGATTGCGACGGCTTCTCCCGAGCTTTCGTCCCGAGCAGCATCTACTGCACCTGCGTCACGGTCGTGTGTCTTGTTTCCAAAGTCCACCCTACCAGAAGTGGGGTAAGGCTGCTGTTGACTTATCATCTCTCCACCAGGCAGCCTGGGATAAAGGGGGTCTACGTCCACTATTTGGGCGCGACTGCCGGGTGATGGCAGTGTTGAAGAGCGTCCACCAGATGGTGAGGCTGATACGTCATTATCTTGCGAGAACCGTGATTGTTGTTGTTTTTGTATTAGCAGTTGTTCAAAAGAATTGTCCAATGGAGAAGTCAGGGTCGTCAACATTAGCTGAATTTCTATTACAGAATCCATGAGAGTTTCGAGGAGCCCCCCAACATGCCCATGCCCACCTCGGAGCGCATATAGCAAGTGTTTTCTGGCTCTTTCAACGAGCACCACTTGTGAGCTATGTGAGGTTCGTTTCCCCTGCAACACAGTATTCCGACGGTTAAGTAAGACCTTTCAACAGCTCTACCCCAAAGGGTTCGCTGAAGGCTGTCCCACCCCCCGGTTCACCACATCGCAGAGGCCTGATGCAGTCATATTATTTACAGCATAATCCGTCGTCAACTTGGCTACTTTGGTCACCTTGATAGTTTGCGAGTATATATTCAAGAAAACATGAATGAAAAAAAGAGAAACAAGAAGATAACACGCATAAAGTGATTAATAAAAGCAATATATAAAGCAAGAGAAATGCTCAAAAGTAAAAAAAAAAAAAGCGAAGGTTGAAAAAAAAAAGTATAAGTAAAAAAAAGTTACGTGAAAAAAACTAAAAAACATTATGGGAGAAAGTTGGCAAGAGAAGAAGAGAGATAAGTTAATGGAGTTTCAACACAACGTACGAGGTAAAAAGAGTATACAAGGTGAAAGCATAACCAGGAAACGTTAGAGAAAGAGATAGTGAAGAGTAAAAGGGTCCGAAAGGAAAATAGGGTGTTCACCCCTCGGTTGGATCGTGACCCCGTGCGACCCGTGAACCAGTAGCTTTAGAGGGGGGGGGGGAACAAACGGCACAACAACTCTACAATTCAGACCCGATATCAACAACGATCAAAAAATATGAAAAGCATCAATGAGTCAAAGACAGTTAACACTCCTAAATAGGTTTGATTAACCTAATATTCCAATTATTTCACTGAATCGTGTGGAGGAAGCCTTCTCGCACCTTCTTCCTGATGAGGGACATGACTCCAATCCTGGTGAGGACATGTTGTCTGCTGAGGCCCTCTCTCGGCACCCCGTCAGCAAAAGTTTCAGCGGCATCGTTGCCAGGCTCGCACAGGTGCCGCATGAACAGTGACGTATAGGCGCGGAAGCACTTCTCGCTTTTACCGCGCAGGTCCCGCACCAGCCTGCAAGTACATGCGTGTTGGTACAGAAAGAATTCGAGTAAATGTTCAAGCCATTGCTGTTGTGAACCTACAAACTCAACACCTTCCTTGCACAGCTGAGATAAAAGTAAGTTGTCAATACCCCTTGATTAAATTTATTCCTGTAGAAACTTAATTTTTATTGGAGAAGTTCTATTAATAAATTTTGCAAACAAAATACGGCAAGACGGGTGGGGGGAAAGAAACGATCACACCCATCCGAACCTAATTTTCCGGGTCGCTGAATAGGCGTGGTTGTGGTACGAATGAAGCAACGAGGAAAGAGATTGACGAGATGTTTGTGAGGAGGAAATTTGACTTGTTCGCGCCATGTGCAACGAAATTGATAAGTAGTGGCGAATGTGAGTTTGGCGTGGTTTCTCACCTTGGTTGCCTCAAGACCACTTCACACTCCAGCTAGGCCAGAGTGGCACAATGCCACAGCACGCCCCGACTGCAAAAGCCCGTCAAAATGCTGGAGCGGAAAAATAACTGGAAATTTGTGCTTCAGGCAACCGATCATACAGCAGTTCTGTTAGTCACAAAATAAAACACACACACATATATACATACACTACAAAAAAATACATACATGCTTACACACACATCCCTACAAATGAATTACACTTCATCAGACTAGTCAAAATTCCAAAATTCCTCGTACATCAGATCAGCAAGGACTTGCTTATAGCGAGTGATATCTGTTAACTGCCCGATGTCAGCAGGCAAGCCATTCCATACACCAACACATCTCAGACTGATAGACCTACTGCGGACATCAGAAGAGCGAGGAGGAAACACCAGCTTCAGCACATGACCTCTAGTACCAACTCTCTGAGTCAAAGAAAACATAGTTAGCAAGTCTTCTGATTTACAATGCAAAATTTTCCAATATTAGATCAGGTCTGCCCCAAGAAACCGACCCTCAACGTAAAACAAATCCAGGCTCCTCAAACGACCACCATAGTCAGTCTAGAAAGTTCATCAATGTTTTTAGTCCATCGCCTCCGGACAGACTCCAGCAGCCTGTAGTCCCCACAATATCCATTGTTCCAAACGCAGGATGCCTACTCAATAAGGGGACGGATATGCGAAACATATAGGGACAGCCTAAATTTCCGTGACCTGCGAACCGTTCATCTCAACAAACAGTTGGCCAACCCATCAGCCTTTGCAGCCACCATACGAATATGATGGAATCTGAGACTGGCATCTAAACTGACACCCAAGCCTCTGCGTGTAAGGACAAACTTCAATACTCTGCCCTGCATGACGTACTGGTTAGCTGGAACCAAAGCATCAAAATCAATTCGACCTTTTTAGCAGCGCAGCACATATATCCGGATTCAGTCCAATGTTCCAGGACCGTGCAACCGAGTCAACTGTATCCAACTCACTCTGCAGTGACTGGACACCTCGAGCGGCAGACTCAGTGTCCTTCCGCGAATATCTCAAGTACAACTTGTAGTCATCAGCAAATGCTTCGAACATGCATGTAAGACCACTAGAGATTGGGATTAATATAGGTCAGGAACAGCACCAGCCCAAGGACTGATCTCTGGGGCACACCACTCGCCACAGCAACTTTCACCATTCTAGCAGAGAGGAACGCAGAGATCCAGGCTAGCAAAAAATTATAAGGATTTCAACTCACCACATCAAACGCCTTAGAGAAGTCCAGCATCACGACATCCACAATATATCCCGCATCAATCCACCTCCCAACATCATCATAGGTCAATAGCAATTTGTCCTCGGTGCTACGGCTTCTCCGAAAACTATATTGATGGGGTGACAAAATATTATTGCTCTCAAGATACTCAGTCAACCGGGATACAACCATTCTTTTCATCGATTTGCAGCAAACCGATGTCAAGCTCACAGGCTTGTAGTTCAGAGGATCATTGAGGGACTTGGCCTTGGATATCGGTACAACCAGCTATCTGCTCCAGGCTTCAGGTACCATTCCTGTCCTCAATGACTTTCGAAAAATCAAACAAAAGATGAAGGGAGAACTCAACAGCACAGTTCCTTAGCAGATGTGGATGGAGGCCATCTGGACCCACACTGGAACTGGGATAATGATCGGAAAGAACACGCTGGTAAGTGGAAGTAAGTCTGTCGTGGAGGAAGGTTGGAGACGAAAAGGTATGGTGTTTGATTGGATGCCTCGTAGCTTATCGAATAGAAGGTGCTGTCCTCTACATTGATATGGGGGAGAAAGTTCAGTTAGGTATAACAAGATGGGCGTTTGTGAGTGCTTACGGACTTTGTAGCGCGAGTTGTGAAGAAGGAGAAGTAGCAATTGAACGGATGAGAGGCAGAGTTGCATAACTGCATTCGGGTTTTGAACAACTGATGCTCAATTTTGGACTAGTCTGAATGAGTGTGAAACGAATTCTGGAGGTCGATACAACGTGGTTATACTGGAAGACCTAAATGCGAGAGTTGAAGTAGTGGAGAATGTGGCAGGGAGGCATGGCGTTCCCGGTAGATATGACAGTGGGAAGAACATGATAAGTTTGTGCATGGAGCGGGAGCTGGTGGTTGGTAACGGTTTGTTCAAGAAGCGAAATATCTACAGTACATATGGCCTTGTAGCCGGGGCTTTAGAATTGTGCTACCGTATCCACCGCGTGTCGTAGAAGGCGACTAAAGGGGCGCCCCGTAGCCGGGAGTAGAATCGCGCTACCGCAACCCCCAGCGTGTCGTAGGAGGCGACAAAACGGGGCGGAGCAAAGGGGCTAGGAATCCCGTTCTCTGTAAAAACCTTTCCTCAATAACGGCAAGACGAGCGGGGGGAGGAGAGGCACACGCCTCTCCAAATCCTATTGTTAGGGTCGCTGAATGTGCGTGACTGTAGTACGAATGATGTAAAGAGGAGGGAGATTGGCGAGATGTTTGTGAGGAGGAAGTTAGATGTGTTGGCGCTGAGTGAGACGAAGTTTGAAAGGTAAGGGCGAATGTGAGTTTGGTGTTGTAAGTGGAAGAAAGTCTGGTGTGGAGGAAGGTAGGGCACGAGAAGGTGTGGTCTTCATATTGAGTGATCGGTTGGCTAGTAGCGCTACCGAATGGAAGGAGGTGTCCCCAAGATTGATGTGGGTGAAAGTTAAGTTTAGCGTGGAAAAATGATGGGCATTTGTGAGTGCTTACGGACCTGGCAGCGAGAGGAGTGAAGAGGAGAAGGAGCAATTCTGGACTGACTTGAGTGAGTGTATTGAGAGTTTTGGAGGTCATTTCAATGTAGTTGTACTGGGTGACCTTAACGCGAGAGTTAGAGATGAAATGGTGGAGAAGGTGATAGGAAGGTATGGCGTTCCCGGTAGAAATGACAGTGGAGAAAACCTGATAGGTCTGTGTATGGAGCAGGAGTTGGTGGTCGGGAACAGTTTGTCCAAGAAACGAGATATTCACAAGTACACACGGGTAAGGATGGCCCATGGTGCAATGGTGGAGAGAGCACTGATGGATTTTGTGCTGATATCGAGGAGAGTGGTGGGGAGGCTGTTGGATGTGCGGGTGTTGAGAGGGGAAGGTGGAGGAGTGTCTGACCATCTGCTGGTGGAAGGCAGATTAAGAGTGGAGCAGAAGCGGAAGGGCAACAAACGAGTGAGAGGAAGAGAGGTAGTGAAAGTGAGTGGACTGAATGTGAAAAGTCAAGCCGAGGAGTTCCAGCAGGCGTTGAAGGAAGAATATGACAACGTGAGAGGACAGGATCTGAGAGATGTGGAGGAAGAATAGGAGACGTTAAGGGATGCGTTGCTGAGATGTGCGAAGAAGGTGTGTAGTGTGCGCCGTGTGGGCGGGTGCAGGAGGAAAGGCTGCGAGTGGTGGAACGAGGAGGTCAAACTGGCGGTGGCACGGTAAAGATGTGCGTTTGAGGAGTGATTGAAGGTGAAGTCGGAGGTGGCTTGTGAAAAGTACAAAGAGAGGAGAAAAGAGGTGAAGCGGGTGGTGAGGAGATCCAAAAGGGACGCTGATGACAGATGGGGCAGACGGTTGTGCCAGAATTTTGAGGAGAACAAAAAGATGTTCTGGAAAGAGGTGAAGAGGGTGAGAAAGGGAGAGACCGGGAAGGAGGAAGTGGTGAAGGATGAAAACGGCCTGTTGTTGTTGGAAAGTGGTAATGTACGGAAGAGGTGGGCCGAGTATTTTGATGAGTTGTTGAATGTC
>SDVV010031152.1:0-11586 GCA_016164225.1 Gammarus roeselii
TGAATATTCGTGTTTAGGGTTTTGGTGACCAATGTGCATAACTTTACACTTGTCGATATTGAATTTCATTTGCCACTCTTCTGACCATTCAACAATTTTGTTCAAGTCTGATTGGATCTGCTCGCACTCGATTTTGGTTTGCACTTTTTCTCCTAGCTTGGTATCGTCTGCAAACTTACTAATGTTCGAGAGTACGTTTCTGTCGAGATCGTTTATGAATATTATGAAGAGAACTGGACCTAATACAGATCCTTGGGGCACGCCGCTTGTAACTTTACTCCAATTGGAGGAAGCTCCATTAAGTACGACTCGCTTCCGTCTGTCCGTGAGCCAGCATTTTATCCATTTATTGAGTTCACCTCGAATGCCGATGCTGTGCAATTTACTAACCAAGCGTTTGTGAGGAGCTTTGTCGAAAGCCTTTTCAAAGTCAAGGTAAATGATGTCGATCGGAGATTTCGCGTCGTGAAATTCAATTATATTCTTGAAAAAAGCAGCAGGTTAGTAAGACATGCACGATTGCGTCTGACGCCATTCTGAGAGTTAACTATTAACTGATTTAATTCTAAGAATTCTGTAATTTTATCCGTGGTTAGTATTCATACGTTGCTCCGCTCCCTGCCGGACCAGTCCCTCCCAAATCTGTGCTATACATGAGAAGACAGTTAGTTACCTACATTGTACAAGGGAATAGATTTCAAGGTGAGATGCCGAAGGGGCATCTCCGAGATATTTCAAGGTGAGAAGCCATAGGGGTATCTCCAAGATATTTCAAGGTGAGATGCCAGAGGGGCATCTCCAGAATATTTCAACTGTGGGAACCTGCTGCACTAGATCTCGCTCAAATCTCTGCTACAGGAAAGAAGACGGTTAGTTAGTCACATTGTACAGGGAATATATTTCAAGGTGAGATGCCGAAGGGGCATCTCCAAAATATTTCAAGGTTAGATGCCAGAGGGGTATCTCCTAGGTATTTCAAAGTGAGATGCCAGAGGGGCAGCTGCAAAATATTTCAAGGTGAGATGCCAGAGAGCATCTCTAAGATATTTCAAGGTGAGATGCCAGAGGGGCATCTCCAAGGGACTGTTTCACTTGGTAACTGGCGCTGCTGTTATATGTTGTCTAGTATTATTTAATATCAGTCGCCTTTCTTCTTTATTTTTCCCTCCTGACACGGAGTGAAGAAGAGAAGAAAGAGAAAGTACCATCGTATCGACAGGGTCCTTTAATAGGAAGACACTCACCGTCTCAACAATGGATGATATAGTCGAATCTACAACGGACCGTAGAGTTCAGCAAAAGCTCTCCTCTTGCATGATGAGGGTTCGATTTTCATTTTTCATGAGGGGTGGGGGTAAACCGCCTTTGCGACTCATCGGCAAGCGCCGCTGAGTCGATGGCAGGCTTCACCCGCACTAGTTCGTCGAATCTACATCGTACCGTAGAGTTAAGCAAAGCTTTCCTCCTGGTGCGGGTTCGATTTTTGCATATCATGGGGTGTGGGGGTGAGTCGCCGCTGCGGCTTATCGGCAAAGCAGCTGAGTCACCGGCAGACTTCACCTGCACTAGTTCGCAATTGATGTCTATTTCTCCCCCATTTGTCTCCTTTCTTTCGTCTCCCACAGAGAATGGAAATACTCGTTGCCTGAGCAATGGATGATACCCGTCGAATCTACGCCGTACCACGGGGTTGAGCAGGAGCTCTCCTCTTCGTGCGGGTTTGATTTTCGTATATCATGGGGTGTGGTGGTAAGCGCTGTTACCGTACCACATAAGAATAATAGAAATAAAGAGTAAAAATATATGGTATCCCTTCAAGTTTTCACCGCCGCATCAAGTTGGGCAAGCTCTCAGCTTGAGCGATTTCGATTCTTAGGATACCATAGTCCCTACATCTGCTTGTCCCGTATTTAAGGCAGCAGATCACCTCACCGGCTAGCGGGATGGGTGATTGCGAGTACCGTTGCGTACTCACTCCCAGTACCGGTGGCTCTGACATGGGTTTAAGGGTGGGTGTGAGTCGCCGTAACACATCTCACCCGGTTTATACCGGTAGGAATGATCGTACCGAGATTTCATGAGTCTGTCTGTACTCGCAATGCAGTGTTATCAGTCTTATGTGCTTGCAATGTTAATAGTAGAAAGCGTGTCATTCCGATGCGGAATTTTTCAGTCGCTTGAGTTGTTACTTATAATGAAATTATGAATGATAATTAACGATTACTTCTACCAGCGACAATGCTATTATCGTTTCTAATAATGGATTTATTAGTAGTAATAGCTTGAATTGTGAAGAGAGCCGTGTCATGCTCCTTCCCTATATCCCTACAATTATAGTCTCGACAGCTCCTGGGAAAGTCGTATCGTTCTCAGGTTAAACTAGTACCGTAGCCCAGTGATTGTCGAGCGCGTTCTTGAACGGATTCACGGTTGTGCAATAGTCGTAGCGAAACGTTCTCCACATGTTTCGCCCCGTTATTTCGGGTAAGTATGTTGTGGTCCCTGTCGAAGAGGCCGACAGGGCTCACGTTGTTGAATCCATTCATGTATTTGAAGGTTTCAATCAGCTGGCCCCTCAGACTTCGCTGCTCGAGAGTGATGAGGCCAAGTTCTTTCAGCCTAATCTCGTAGCTGTGGTAGCGTAGCTGCGGGATGAGCTTAGTAGCACGATGTTGGTTTCGTTTCAGTTTACCATTTTGGCTATGTCCCACTTCATGTGCGGAGACCAGAATTGGACTGCATGCTTGAAGTGAGGACGGACGAGGGACGTGTACAACGCCAATACAATTTACTTCGTTTTGCAGAGGAAGTTGCGGGAGATGTAACCAAGGTTACGATGAGCTATCTTGTAACTTTCTCCGACCTGAACATCCCATTTCAAGTCTTTCAAAGTTAGGACGCCCGAGTCTCTCTGCTGGTCAACAGTTACAAGGTCGCTTCCTGCTATCATTTGGTTGAAGTTGGCATTACGACTCCCCAACTCTTGATGAGTAGTAGTAGTAGTAGTATAGAATGTCAATAGCCAGTAATTACAAACTCTTGACAAGTAGAAGTAGTAGTAGTAGTAGGCTTCGGACGGGCTGACGAGTGAATTCTAGAGGTACTGCAAAATTGAATTTGCAGAACAACTAGCCCAGCCTAGATGAGGTGTCCGTCGTTCATGGGCTGCCGGGTGCTGAACGGAGGTTGTTGCCACCTTGGCGACAATAGTCATCATAAGTTGTGGATTAGTTTCCAAGTGTTTGTGGTTTTAAATGTGCTTGTGTTATTAGTGTTAACTATTTCATGTGGTAAACAGTTCCCAATTGTCAGTATCTTGGCTGGAAAGAAGTTAACTGTCACTAATGTTCTGAACGGTTTTACCTGCATGTTTTGTCCATTATTTCTGCTCTTTGGGTTATACTCTCGGTCAAAGAGGCCCTCAAGGCTAGCTCTAGTAAACCCGCTTATGTAATTGAAGGTTTCTATTAACTGACCTCTAAGTCATCTTCTTTCAAGCGATATCACTTCAAGTTCGTTGAGTGCTTGCGGATGTCTTATTTCTCCGTTCCGAAATCATTTTTGTTGCTCGCTGCTAAACACGTTCCATTTTTTATATATCCCCTCTAGACGAGGGGACCAAAATTGTATGCTTCACTTAAAAATTGAGTGAAGTATATAACGGAATCACGATGCCCTGGACTTGTTGTGTAAGATTCTGGATATTAAGTCAAGGACTCTATTGCCTTTCTTGTAGCTAGCTTCTAAGTCTCGTCGCTGGTCGACTTCAGTCATATGCTGGTCTCCCTTTACGGGAGCAGAATTTTAAGTTTATTATCCAAATTGTATAACAGTGATTTTGCAATATTAAAGTTCAGTTGAAACTTTTCAGACCAGTCCATGAGTTTATTAAGTTCCCATTGGATAGTCATGCTATCATGCTCACTGTCCGCTTTATGGCAGAGTTTAGTGTCGCCAGCAAATTTTAATACCTTACTAACGATGTCGGTGTCTATTAAATAAATATAGGTCAGTGATATAAATTATTAAAAAATGGGCTCAAAAAAACTGAGTCAGCTCGTGAGCCAGTTTCGGAGCGACCTGGTCACGTTTCCAGTTATGCTAAGCGCCTCCACTTTTTTCAGTAGACGTTTATGAAGGACCTTATAAAACGCTTTTTGAAAATCCAGATACATAAGGTCGACCGCTTTAATTTCATCGAATACCTTGGTAGCCTTATTGATAAAATCTAGGAGTTTGCACAGGCGGCTTAGTTTGCTTCTAAAGCCGAGTTGGATTTCCTTGATAAGGGGTTTCTCTCGAGGTGACATGTTAAACTTTTTTATTTTTATCAGTCATTCCAAGGTTATGCCGAGCACAGGTGTGAGACTGGTAGGTGTATAGTTCCCTGGATCTTGACCAATTATCCTTCTTAAATGTGGCTGTGATGTTTGCTGTTTTCCAATCATCTGGAATAATTCCAGTAGCCTAATTCCAGTAGCCGTATACCTGTTGAAGACCTCGGTCCATGGACTACTTATGATTTGAGTTGTTTCGTAACATTCTCGTATGCATATCATCTAGTTCTGTAAATTTGTAAATAATTATTTTTCTGAGTTGTTTTTCTACTTTACCTTGAGGTGACATGTTAAACTTGTTCTTTTTTATCAGTCATTCCAAGGTTATGCCAAGCACAGGTGTGAGACTGATAGGTATATAGTTTCCTGGATCTTGACCAATTATCCTTCTTATTTGTGGCTGTGATGTTTGCTGTTTTCCAATCATCTGGAATAATTCCAGTAGCCGTAGATCTGTTGAAGACCTCGGTCCATGGACCATTATGATTTGAGAGGTTTCGTAACATTCTCGGATGTATATCATCTAATTCTGTAGATTTGTAAATATTTAATTTGCTGAGTTGTTTTTCTACTTTATCAGCGGGGAAGTGAATTTTTTTCAAAGGTTGCGCTTTTCCCTTGTACTATTTTGTAGAAAGCCAACGCTGTGACAAACAGCACGTCTCTCATTCACATATGCATAGAGCTCTTTAAGGTTACGCTTGGCCGATTTAGCAACAGATTTCCTTGTTTCTCTTGGCTCTTCTGAGCCATTCTTCTACCTGCCCGCTCATGCGCTTTCTGACTCATCTGTTGGGTTAGTTTTGTGGACTTGGTACAATGTCTGTCGGCATGCATTAGCTTCTTGAACTCTAATATTCAGCAAAGAGGGATTTTTGTTTGTACTTTTCTTGCCGGGATGCATCGCTTGCTTGCTTGCACCAACCTATCTAGGAGATACGCAAAGCATTCATTATGAAAATGATTCATTATATTTCACAGCTGCGCCAATACACGTTTCAATATCAGACCGGGCTTAGGAGCGTCATCCCCTAGCATTGGAGTGGAATATACTGTAGCAAGGTCATCAAACGATCCAAAGGCATCATATGATGTTCGAGTGGACAGGCAATTTCCGCCTTGAGTGTTGATACGAATTAGCTGGATTGTTAGAGAAGGATGAAGGAGGGAGGCGAATGAAGGAACGTGGCCTTAACGAGGAGTGAGGCAAAGAGGGGTGATGCAGAAAAGGAGCGAGGTGAACAAAGATCGGCTACATGATGGAATGAGGCAAACAAGGGAGAAGGTCACAAATGAGAAAGGAACCGACAGGAGAGAAGGGCAGCAGAGTGGAAACAGTGAAACAGCAAAAAGGAGCACAGGGCCTCCACTCATGTGAATAAAGGCTACGTATCCACGAATTCGTGACAGGGACGAATTTGGCCTATGACAATATTTGTGATCGAGATCATTTCTACCTGGTTTTGTGCAATTGGGTGATCATTAATTGCATAAAAAAACGCCTCTGGTATGATTGCATGTGGTTCTTGGTCTAGATCACTGGTCGGGAACCAATTTGACTCGAGGAGCCTAAAAAAGCGAATATTTGGAAATGTATCTAAGTGACGGCTATATAATATATTTTTGACTGAATTCAAATAAATATGAGTATAATAAGCCTCACACAGATGCATGATTGGTCGAGCCAGATGCGTGATTGGTTGACCCAGATGCGTGATTGGTCGAGATTAAATTGATTCCGCAACGCATCTTGGTGGTGGCACGTCATTGGAGGAACCAAAGTCACAAAATCTGAAGTTCCCAATTCCAATTTTATCTGAGAGAGCCAGATGCAATCATCAAAAGAGCCACTTCTGGCTCGCGAGTCATACGTTCCAGACCCCTGGTCTAGATGGAGTTCAATTTAATTCGCAAAAAAAATTGCTGATGCTATGAATAACCTAGGCTACTTGTTTTCTGCTTATTGAGTAATAATAAACAACAATCAAATCAAATTTAAGACAGATTAATCATGCAAACTAGCAACAGGAACATCCAATCTCGACAATAGGAACATCAATTCTCGACTTAAAGAAATAAACATAAATAATTTGGAAGGTTAGTCGTAGTAATTTAAAAGATGTACAAAATTACATTCTGCTATCGCGGAGTACCAGAAAGCAACAAGGACAGCCTGTCATATGACGTCAAATAACGCCACGTTGTGTCGCTTAATTGAACGCAAACTGTTCTAACAGCAACTAAAGCACAAGTTCTCCAAAAACATAAACTAATAAAGGATTCAAAGTCAACTGGTATCCCTCTTTTATATACGGGATGACAATGGTTATTCCCTCTAAATCACATACTTTCTCGAGTTCGCGTTTATATTATTGCCCTTGAGAAATGGTGTACGCATTTTAACGTAAAATGATCCTCGGTATCACGACTATAAGCAATTTTTAACTCAATCAGGAGCTGGTCCTGGCTCTGTGACGTAATCTTAAACACCATTTTAAAATGGTAACAATAGATTCCGGTACAGCCAATCTGTGATGGACGCTGTTTTGCGGGGATTTGTTCTGTTTGCTTGTTTAGCGAGACCTTCGACAGCTGTTCCAGGGTGCTTTGAAACTCATGACATTGTTATTGAACAGCCACGCATATGGTCTCCGGCCGGTAGTTGTTCTGAAATTGACCCACCGCATGGGCTTTCATGTCGGTAATTGGCCTAGAATTTTTGAAGGTTGATTGATATTTGTGTTGTTAATCGATTGCAGAGGCAATCAAAACTGATTGGCCTAGTGACGAGTGCCTTGGACAAATATATGCTGTTTCAACACATAACGTAAACATTCCAAACCTTCTAAGTTTGATCATTCACTTGAATAATATTAAACAATTTTCTAGATTTTCTTAATCAAAGTGTCACTTATTTATTAATAGGTCTAACTAAATAATAAGTGACTCTAACTATTAACTCGTCAACATTGCAATTAATGATTACAAGCAAATATAATCAGTGTCGGGTGAGATACAACATCGAGATGCAGTACCTAGATACAGTATCTCGATACATCATCTAGTAACCACAACTAGAACAGTAGCAAGATGCATTCCTCGATTACTTTACCTTGATATTTCTAGAGCGTTTTGGATGAAGTATACGGACAAATGTATCTAGATACAGCGTGTTGTTCTGCCCTGAATGTATCTAGATACTGTCTGCTGCGCTGCACATGCAGTATCAATATACTGCCTGTTGTTCTGCACTGAATCTATTTAGGTACTTCCTCTTTCCTTGCACTGAATGTATCTAGATACTGCCTGTTGCCCTGCACTAAACGTATCTAGATACTGCGTGTGGCCCAGCACTGAATAACTAGATACTACGTGTTACTCTGCACTGAATGGATTTATATACTGCCTGTTGCTCTGTACTGAATGTGACTAGATACTGCGTGTTGCCCTGCACTGAAAAACTAGATCCTGCGTATTAACCTATGGTGAATGTATCTAGATACTGCGTGTTGCCCTGCACTGAAAAACTAGATCCTGCGTATTACCCAGAGTGAATGTATCTAGATACTGCGTGTTGTCCTGTACGGAATGTGGCTAGATACTGAGTGTTTCCCTGCACTGAATAACTAGATCTTGCGTATTACCATATGCTGAATGTATCTAGATACTGTGTGTTGTCCTGTACTGAATGTGAGTAGATACTGAGTGTTGCCCAGCACTGAATCACTAGATACTGCATGTTGCCCTATGCTGAATATATCTAGTTACTGCATGTTGCCCTGTACTGAATAGCTAGGTCCTGAGTGTTGCCCTGCACTGAATGTACCAAGATGCTCTCTGTTGCTCTGCACTGAATGTATCTAGATACTACGTGTTGCCCTGCACTGAATGTATCAAGATACGGCCTGTTGCCCTGCACTGAATGTATCTAGATACTGCCTGTTGCCCTGCACTGAATGTGACTAGATGATGTGTGTTGCCCTGCACTGAATAGCTAGATACTGCGAGTTACCATTTACTGAATGTATCTAGAAACTGCATGTCGCCTTGCACTGAATGTATCAAGATACTGCCTGTTGCCCTGCACTGAATGTATCTAGATGTCGCGTGTTGCCCTTTACTGAATCTATCTAGATATACTGCGTGTTGCCCTGCACTGAATAACTAGATACTGCGTGTTACCATGTACTGAATGTATCTAGGTACTGAGTGTTACTCTGCACTGCATTAATCTAGATACTGCGTGTTGTCCGGCCCAGAATGTCCCTAGATATTACGTGTTGCCCTACACTCTAGATACTGCGTGCTGTCCGGCCCAGAATGTATCTAGATACTGCGCATTGCCCTGCACAGAATATAATCAACCCCTTGTCCTCACTTACCTCCCCCCTGTTCACCGCCTCGCCGCCATCGTCGAGTCATGTGGACTGAGCAGAATAATCGGAGGGGATTCAGATCCCTTGCAGCTTCCTGACACGACCTGAGTCAGTCACACTTTGTCCAGTCAGCCACACTTTGTCCTGTCAGCCACACTTTGTCCTGTCAGACACACCGTGTCCTGTCAGCCACACCTTGTCCTGTCAGTCACACTCTGTCCTGTCAGACAAACTTGGTCCTGTCAGTCACACTTTGTTCTGTCAGACAAACTTGGTCCTGTCAGTCACACCTTGTCTTGTCAGACAAACTTGGTCCTGTCAGCCACACTTTGTCCTGTCAGACATCACGTCCTGTCAGCCAAACTTTGTCTTGTCAGACAAAATTGGCCCTGTCAGCCACACTTTATCCTGTCAGACAAACTTGGTCCTGTCAACCACACTTTGTCCTGTCAGACAAACTTGGTCCTGTCAGTAACACTTTATCCTGTCAGACACACTTTGTCCTGTCAGACACACCATGTCATGTCAGCCACACTTGATCCTGTCAGACAAACTTGGTTTGTCAGCCACACTTTGTACTGTCAGACAAACTTAGTCCTGTCAGCCTCACTTTGTCCTGCCAAACACACCATGTCCTGTCAGACAAACTTGGTCCTGTCAGACACACTTTGTCCTAACAGACACACCATGTCCTGTCAGCCACACTTGATCCTGTCAGACAAACTTGGTCCTGCCAGCCACACTTTGTCCTGTCAGACAAACTTGGTCCTGTCAGCCTCACATTGTCCTGTCAGACACACCATGTCCTGTCAGACACACTTTGTCCTGTCAGACAAACTTGGTCCTGTCAGACACAATTTGTCATGTCAGACACACTTTGTCCTGTCAGACAAACTTGGTCCTGTCAGACACACTGTGTCCTGTCAGCCACACTTGGTCCTGTCAGTCAGACTTTGTCCTGTCCGCCACACATTGTCCTGTCAGCCAGACTTTGTTCTGTCAGCCACACTTTGTCCTGTCAGCCACACTTTATCCTGTCAGCCACACTTTGTCTGTCAGACACACTTTGTTCTGTCAGCCACACATTGTCCTGTCAGCCAGACTTTGTCCTGTCAGCCACACTTTGTCCTGTCGGCCATACTTTGTCCTGTCAGACACACTGTGTTCTGTCAGCCACACTTGGTCCTGTCAGACCCACTGTGTCCTGTCAGCCATAGTTGGTCCTGTCAGACAAACTTGGTCCTGCCAGCCACACTTTGTCCTGTCAGACAAACTTGGTCCTGTCAGCCTCACATTGTCCTGTCAGACACCATGTCCTGTCAAAGACACTTTGTCCTGTCAGACAAACTTGGTCCTGTCGGAAACAATTTGTCATGTCAGACACACTTTGTCCTGTCAGACAAACTTGGTCCTGCCAGACACACTGTGTCCTGTCAGCCACACTTGGTCCTGTCAGCCAGACTTTGTCCTGTCAGCCACACATTGTCCTGTCAGCCAGACTTTGTTCTGTCAGCCACACTTTGTCCTGTCAGCCACACTTTGTCCTGTCAGCCACACTTTGTCTGTCAGACACACTTTGTTCTGTCAGCCACACATTGTCCTGTCAGCCAGACTTTGTCCTGTCAGCCACACTTTGTCCTGTCGGCCACACTTTGTCCTGTCAGACACACTGTGTCCTGTCAGCCACACTTAGTCCTGTCAGACCCACTGTGTCCTGTCAGCCACAGTTGGTCCTGCCAGACACACTGTGTCCTGTCAGCCACACTTGGTCCTGTCAGACACACTGTGTCCTGTCAGCCACACTTTGTCTGTGAGACACACTTTGTCCTGTCAGCCACACTTTGTCCTGTCAGTCACACTTTGTCCTGTCAGACACACTGTGTCCTGTCAGCCACATTTGGTCCTGTCAGCCGCACTGTGTCCTGTCAGCCACACTTTGTCTGTCAGACACACTGTGTCCTGTCAGCCACACTTGGTCCTGTCAGCCACACTGCGTCCTGTCAGCCACACTTTGTCTGTCAGACACACTTTGTCCTGTCAGCAACACTTTGTCTGTCAGACACCCTCTGTCCTGTCAGCCACACTTTGTCCTGTCAGCCACACTTGGTCCTGTCAGCCTCACTGTGTCCTGTCAGCCACACTTTGTCTGTCAGACACACTTTGTCCTGTCAGCTACACTTTGTCCTGTCAGCCACACTTTGTCCTGTCAGACACACTGTGTCCTGTCAGTCACACTTTGTCCTGTCAGTCACACTTTGTCCTGTCAAACACAGTGTCTTGTCAGACACACTGTGTCCTGTCAGCCACACTTTGTCCTGTCAGTCACACTTTGTTCTGTCAGACACACTGTGTCTTGTCAGACACACTGTGTCCTGTCTCACACTAAGTCTTCGTGGACACGAAAGACACAAGCGGCAGTTGTATGTATGGAATGTTCTTTAGGCGCCAAATATTTTTGAGAAGTAGTTTAGGCGGTCGTAATCGTTTCCCTCTCCGCTGAATGACGAGGCGGGACAAACGCGTCAGTAATGAAGTTTGAACTTGGAAACACAAATCATCGATGCCAATCATATTATAATTAGTCTTGAATGTGATTGCGCTGGAGCGTGATAATTGCCGCTAAATAGCTCACTTCTGAGTGGGTGAGTGTGGAGCATAACCAGCTCACTTCTGAGTGAGTGAGTGTGGAGCATAACCAGCTCACTTCTGAGTGAGTGAGTGTGAAGCATAACCAGCTCCCTTCTGAGTGGGTGAGTGTGGAGCATAACCATCTTCCTTCTGAGTGGGTGAGTGTGGAGCATAACCATCTTCCTTCTGAGTGGGTGAGTGTGGGGCATAACTAACTCACTTCTGAGTGGGTGAGTGTGGAGCAT
>SDVV010031153.1:0-11586 GCA_016164225.1 Gammarus roeselii
TCAAACGCACATCTTTTCCGTGCCACCGCCAGTTTGACCTCCTCGTTCCACCACTCGCAGCCTTTCTTCCTGCACCCGCCCACACGGCGCACACCACAAACCTTCTTCGCACATCTCAGCAACGCATCCCATTCTTCCTCCACATCTCTCAGATCCTGTCCTCTCACGTTGTCATATTCTTCCTTCATCGCCTGCTGGAACTCTTCGGCTCTACTTTTCACATTCAGTCCACTCACTTTCACTACCTCTTTTCCTCCTCCCACTCGTTTGTTGCCTTTCCACTTCTGCTCCACTCTCAATCTGCCTTCCACCAGCAGATGGTCAGACACTCCTCCACCCTCCCCTCTCAACACCCGCACGGTGGGCATATATTATTTTTAGACACAAAAATGCGCTTATCGGATATATTGGTGATGTAGCTGATTGCCGGGTTGTTGATTAGACTTCTAGTCTTAAAATAGTCTTGTAGAGAAAGTTTGTCTCGCCGGAGCGGACGTGGAAGTTCGTTAGCGAGCACGTTAAGGGATTCGATTGGGGTGGAGCGGAACGCGCCGGTTGTGCTACGCATAGCATTGTTTGCGATGGTCGAGAGGAGTTTTGGCTTCTGAACCGTAGAAAACGGCTCCGTAGTCCATGCGCGATCGTATTACTGCTCTTAATAATGTCATTCCGGTGTCCATGTCGGCACAGAACTCCAGGGATGTTACCGCTTGAATAAGTCCCGTCGACCTTTTGCAGCGAGTCGCCAGGGCTGCAATGTGGGGTCGCCACGCAAGTTTAAGGTCCCACACAAAACCCAGGAATTTTATCGTCTCTTCGAATACTAGAAGGGTCTTGTGCAGCGTTAGGGCTGGTTTCAGGTGTAAACCGGGCACAAGGGTAAAGTGCATGCTTCAAGTTTTAGAGGGCGAGAATCGGAATCCGTTTAGGGAAGCCCAGTTCCCGACTAGGCTTACGCACTTCTGGATTTCATGTTGAATTGTTATGAGGCTGGGGTGTCTGTAGCTTATTTGAAGGTCGTCCACGCATAGTGATGAGAGCAGTCTTCCGTCTCGCGGAAGAATGTCTGCTAACTGATCGATTTTGAGGATAAAAAGTGACACTGAGGACGCTTTCCTGGGGGACGCGCATTTCTTGTGGATATGACGGAGACCGAGTGTCGCCAACCTTGACCCTGAAGATGCGGTTTTGTAAAAAATGGTGGATGAAACGTGGTAGGCGACTTCTCAAACCTTTACGGTGGAGATCCTTCGCGATCCCGTATTCCTACGTAGTGTCGTATGCTTTTTCAACGTCGAAAAATGTGGAAACCAATGTTCCCTTCGGACGAAGGCCTGTCTAATGTCTGATTCTAGTCGTACGAGGTGGTCCGTTGTGGAGTGGCGTTTACAGTCATCGCACTGGATGTTGTTAAGGCCTGCATGCATTTCAAGGCAGTCGACAAGGCGTAAGTTTATCATTCTATCCGTCTTACATTGGACGCTAGTTAGGACAATGGGACGATAGTTATGCGGGTCGCTGTGGCATTTTGCGGGTTTGGGTATCGGGATAATTAGGGGTTCCCGCTATTGATTGGGAGAGAATGTTTGAATACAACGTATTGAAGACATTTAGTAAGTGTTGGAGACGGTTTTTAGGAAGGTGTTGGATCATATTGGTGTGCACTCGGTCCGGCCCGGGTGAGGCTTCACGAGTGTGGTCGATAGCATACTTTAGTTCATGGAGGGAGAAAAGTTTGTTGTAGAATTATAGAAAAAGTTTGTTGTAGAATTCAATATGCTTATTTTCTCTTCTGATCTTTTCCCGTTGGAAAGATGCTGTATAATTTGTTGATTGCGATATTTGGCTGAAAGGCTGAGCTGGTTTATCCGCGATGTTCGCGTACAAAGAATAGACTGTGTCTCCGTCCGACAAGATGTGGATAGGTCGCTCGGGATGACCTTGGATAAGTCTGATTTTTTCCCACACTCGGGAAAGGGGGGCGTTTCGATTGATTGTGTTATCTAATTGGGTCCAGCTTTCTCGTTCTTTCTCCACGCGAAGTTCGCGGAACACGGCTGTTTCCCTTCTCCAGGCTATCCGGTTCCTTTGGGAACGTGCGCGGCGGAAGGCCTCGTACATTCTTTCATGCTGTTCCATTGCTTCTTGTACATCCGGGCACCACCAAGGTTTTGGGAAAAATGTTGAGGGTGAATATTGGGGAATGCATGAGACGGATGGATTTTGGAATTCCTCGTATAGATGTATGACAAGGTCGCACTCTGAAATGTCTTCGGAAAGGCCCTCTACATCGTCCTATGCGACATGTGTCGAGTATTCCTCCCAGCTGGCTTTCCGGTAGTTGAATCGAAGTTCCTGTGCGTCGGGAGTGTTTGGTCGGTTGGTAAGGAGCGATATGATCACTCATGTGTTGAACGCAGGACTACCCAAACGAGTTGGGGTGCCAAAGTGGGGGAAAAGATTGATAAATCGATGGCGATTTTACTTTCGAGGGTGATCAGAGTGGGTTGTCCGTCGTTGAGAAGAACCAGGTCTGTGGTGTTGGCCATGAATATTCCCATGGGCCTGTTCTCACGCATCCCCACACTTCGTGGTAGCCGTTGAAGTCTACAAGGAGGAGTACGGGATGATGCAGTTGATTAAGCATATCAGTCATTCGTGACGAGTAGATTGATACCACTGTAATCGGTCTTGAGATACATATCTTCACTGCGACAGCTTAAAATTTTGTTCTTAGAGGAAAGAGGTGTTGAGATATGCTTTGGTGAATCATAAGTGCCACTCCGCCGTGGTGAGTCACATTATTGTGACCTTCGCAACGATGTACGACATATTGAAGGATTGTGAAGGTGGCGGTGTCACGGAGTTTGATCTCCTGGAGGCCTACCACCAAAGGTTTGTTGGTGAAGATTACGGATAATAAGTAATCTTTATTGCTTCTAAGTCCCTGGCAATTCCACTTAAGTTTTGTACTGTTGTCCATTTCGGATCTGTTTCCCGCTCAGATCTTGATGGTCTCGAGCGGTCGCGTGATTTGTAGGAACTTTCGTGGTGTTGTGTCGATGAGACGCAGGTGTCCTAGATCGAGAACGTTTGCAAGAGCCTCCGCTTTCTGTAGAACATGATCTCCTACGATCTTTGTGTTTGCTTCTTAAGCGAGCGCGTTTCTCTTCAATGGAGTTTTTTTTTTAAGCATTATGATGAGCTGAGTAGAAGTCATTGGGATATTTCAGTAGAGTGTGGTGCATGGTCGATTAGTGGTTTCGGGTATCAGTTCTTCGTTGTAGATTTTCTACGCGTCCTCGCTCAGGCGATGGTTGTTCTCACTTGTGAGACGCTCTGGTGTTGGGCATGTTAGCTGATGGTTGTATACCTCACTCTGAGTTTCGCTGGGTGTGGTCGCAGTTAAGACGGTCAGTAGTCGTTTAACGCATTGATCAAAGCGAGCCGTGGTTCGTGGGCTGTTGCTAATCTTTTTGCTTCGTGGCGAGAGGGCGTCGTGTACCCCGCGGTCGCTGTTGGAGGAATCTTCGTTCCTTTGCCTTTTGGTTTTAATGTTAGTGGGCCTCTCTTCGTGGTCCGCTGGGGCAGCATCCATCGCAGTGCTCTCCTGGGCACCGGTAGATTCATTGCTTGGGGCGCCCGCCTCTCTTACGAGAGCGTTCGCTGGGCTGGTTGTGGTAATGTTAGTGCTGGGGAGGGGTGTTGGAGTCATGGTAATAGGTTGTGTTGACGGTACATGAGTGTCGTTCAAGGGGGTAATCTTAGTTGTAGATTTAACTGCGTAAATTAAATTACGGCAGTTTGGGTTTTCATTGTCTAAGACTTGGATGGCTTGTTTTCGTGTGAGTCTGCAGTCGTTTTGTATGCTTGTCATTGCTTTTTGGTCCCTGTACTTCGGGCAGTCGCAGTCGCCTGCCTCATGGAGGCATCGGCAGTGGTAGCATTCAGGTTAGCGGGCTGTGCAGCCCTTTCGGTCATGCTCGCCTGCGCACCTCTAACAGCGTTGGGATATGTGTGGCTGGCATTATTTGATGACGTGGCCATATTTCAGGCATTTTTTGCACATTGCAGGCCATATCGCCACTGGGTAAGTTTTTGTTTTCCCTTGTTTGCCCGGGAATTCTATGAATTCTGGTGTGTCGCCTCCTGGGAAAGTGATTTGATATGCGGTGGTGTGGGTGTTCCGTGGATTGATCCACTTTACTAGAAAAACGTTAGTGACGCCGTAATTCTTAGCTAAACCTGCTGCAAAAGCGCTTAGTCAGTTTTAGGAGTGTAGTTGGAAGTGCATATAATTTGTCTTGTGACGTTGAAGAACAGACGTATTTTGATAGTTAATTGGGGTGTCTATTTTGTTAATCCTTTGAATAGCGTTGCTTTGCTCGATATTTACGACGTGGGCCAGATACTTCTTCCCCTGTCGGTTCATGTTTATCGGTCTGCCTCCCAGTTGTTTGGAGATCAAGTTCACCATGGTGAATGGGTTCATTGAGGAAGCAACTTTGTTTGCACTGCTATCAACAAGCGTTATGAGGATGTGGGTAGGAAATGATGCTGATCTTCTCTCCTGAGTGGGAGGGTCAGCCTGGGGGAAACCAACCGCGGCCGCAGCCTCTCGTCGCCCGACTTTGTGCTCAGTTTGGCATTGCAGGATCTCCCTCTCAGTCTTGTCCTGGTGGCAGTCTCAGTGTCCCGTAGGGTGGCTGTTTACTTTGCAGTAAAAACAGTGAGATTCTTTGGATGGGCACGACAAGGGATCGTCCAGTTTGTCGTGGTCGTCTTGGGTGCGGTGTGAGCATCTTCAGTTACCGTATTTCTGAAGTTTATAGCATAGCATCAGTCTTTCAAAGGGTGTAACCTTGGTTTTGGCGTCAAGGAAAGGCATGTCTATGTAGGTAGGTGGGGTGGGAAAATTGAATTCAAGCAGAAATGGTAGCGTTTCTTTTTGGTTTGATTTTTGGTGCGATTTTCGCTTCAACTATATATTCCTCGTATTGGACCAGTCCGGTGATGAACTCGTCGGCTTCATCATTCGGGAGACCCTCAATGTAAATCAGGCCTGAACTCATGGAAAAAGTTGGGTGTGGTATGATTTTGCAAGGCTTTCTGCATATTTTGTTTTTGGAGAGTACAGTGTCACTTTGAAGTTTTGTGTCAACTTAAATGGTGAAACTAACGTCACCGCTGGCGGTGATGTTGAGAATTGGACGGCCAGTCATGGAGCCCAGTTCTTCTCGTTGTTTATTTGGGCAAATATCCGGTCTGTCATTGACATCAAACGTCATTTTCAAGTGTTCGGAGAATTCAGAGCCCTTGTAATAGGTTGTGATAATCAAATCGAGTGTATTGTTTCCTCTTTATACGTTTCTTGGTGTTCGGGCGTCAAGAGTTTCGTCTGGGAGGAGAGCGATGTTATCAGAGAGGTCAGAGGCGGAAGCACACGAACAGGTTACGGGTTCCCTGGCCTCTATCCTCTTCATCAGCTCATCCAGTCGGGTAGTAGCAAAAAGGTTCTCGAGTTTAGTGAGGCGTTCACAGACTTCACTGAAGGGCGCCGAGCAGTCCTCAGTATCCAGCTCGGGAAGGTCCATCGTTTTGCTTATCGTGCCTAGGGCATTCTGCATTCCGATCATATTTGCGTCCAGCTTCGAGAAGCGTTCATTTGTGTAATCGACTACGACTTGAGTCAGGTCTCCTGTCGATGAGAAACTTCCGAGGGGGTTCGTCGTTCTTTCTCGCAGACAGGTTTGAGTGTGCGCTCTGGAGGGGCCGTCAGCCCCTCTCCGATAGGGCATGGTCTTGCCCATTGTTTGATCCCTGGCTTCTACCCGTGGTTCTGGGTACTGAAGGTGGGGCCTTCTTTACATTTACTTATATTGTATATACGAATATATGCACTAACCTAATCCTTAAATTTACTCTTCAGATTAATATTAAATCTAATTTATTTGTGAAGATTTTAGTATTTTTAAACATTTTTTTCAACAATTTATTTCCAAATTTCAATTGGTTTCGATTCTAAATTCACAAACCACAGTGTCAGTGGGCGGCTCACCTTTTTGTGTACCAAGGGGGTGGGGGTGTAGCTACAAACTGAAAGGGAGGGACAGTGAGGGATCTTTTAAATCAAAATATATTTACACAAAGGGACAAATAAAATTTGTTTGTCAACGAGGACGCCGCGGGAACGCGGGTGAGCCTGGGATACCCCCACTGGTATCCCTCTGAAGTGCCTTATTGCTCTCGCTCTAAAGAGATGATAGTCGATCTCTCCAATCAAATTGAAAACTTCAACTTTAACGATACGATATCCGGTCTCTGAGCGATATTCGGATTTGAGCGGTGACCGGCTCTTGTTTTGATACAGCCAAAAAAAAGGACTTCTATACTCTGGAAACTTCGGAGCTTAGACGCGGAGAACAGTATGCGATGTTAATTTCAAACTCAGTTAGTTGTCCGTCATTGGTTACAATACTGGCTCTGCGCAAAGCTAAGCGATCTTTTGTATTTGATGGTGAGTACAGTTTTGAAAAATTGAATGCGAGATAAAAGCGAAGGGTTGTGATGTTAGGGGCACCTCCCTGCTTTCGACGCCCTGGGACATGTCGAGGGCGAGCGAAAAGTCGCTGAAGGATGTGACGACCTGGGAACCCAGTGCTTTTTAGGTGATCGGGCACCACGAGGACGCCGCTGTAGCGGTACGTCTCGAGCTTGTGGAGCACCTGGAGGATCAGGTTGTATAGAGGGAACAGGTTTATTTCCCTTCACCGATTCCAGTCGCATTGGAGAGAAACCACGAAAGCTGCTCATCAGTGATGAAACGGAGCTGCAAATAGTGAGAAGTTGTGGTTTCCCGGATGCGCGAAGAGGTCTATTTGCCTAGCCCCGCGCAGGGTAGAGAGGCGGGTGAAGCCTGAGGTGTCCGCGTCCACTCCGTTGCTACTGATAGAAGGCGTGAGAGCTTATTGGCCCAGACGTTCTGCGATCCGAAGGCAAATTTAGTACCGACACTGAGTCATGTCGCTCGAGGATCCCGACAACAGTTTGTGAAGGGAGCCTGTGGAGCGCTCCTACAAACAATGCAAAGACTGCGGGGTAACTCGCGTACCATCTGTTAAGACGGGATCACGGATGCGAGCAAGAATACCCATCAGTGACGCGCTGAGAACATAGCCGCGCAGAGTCTGAGTGACTCGAGCATAGAACTGGAGATCCTTCGTACGTACTTCTGCAGGAATGTGTTGGAAAGAAAGAGCGGTCATGTTCAAGTGGTCTCGAAGTGAGCTTTTTGGGGGACGATCGGCGCATAAGCGAATTCCCTCATGGCCCCGATTCTAGGGCCGGCTGATGTAAGCGCGAAGTGCGCATTTGACCAGGAGTCGAGCTCCTTTTATTGGGAGGCTCTGTCTCGTTGCACGATCTTTGTTCCTGAACGCTTCAAAGGTATGACTGCCTGGAGGCACCGTCATCGCTGAGGTCTATGTTGCACTCAACTGGCCTGTATACGTGACCTTCCGAATAAACCGCAGTGCCTTAGGCACTCGGGATGGAGGTCCTCGTTGGGCACAATGCAAGCCTGTGACGCGGTCATCAGAGAGAACTCTGGGTTAGAGATGCCGTCCTGTGACTCGCAATCGCTCGCCTGTCGCTGAGGTGATTGCAAACATCGCTACTGAAACAATGGAGATTGAAGTATCAAGTGGATGTTATGATCCAAATATGCGCTCTCAATCACCACAACATAGCATTACAGACCATATGTTTTTTTCATGAGAGAAAATAATAGGTATGTTACCAATACTTTTCATACGGGACATGAAAATATACCAATATGTGCGAAATGTATTGCATTATTTCATTATTGTGCAATGAGGGCTGCAATGCTGACCCGGAACCACTGTTTACGTTGGATTTCAGTGTCACGCATTGCTAGCGTCCGTATGGGCGCTGGGTCTGTTATCCGCATATGACCGAAAAAATCTAATATCGCTGAGAAACCGCTGTATATCGTCGGGTTTGAAGAGCGACACTGACTTTGGTCCCGCGGTACGTCATATGTGACTGCTGGCAGGTTAAACTCATTGCCTAACCCCGACGGTGTCTTTATAATTGCTAGGTACATAACACTTTATGTGCATCAAGTGTTGACCAGAAACCACTATGTATCGTTGCAAACGGTGACGTAGTCTCGGAGGACGTCATACGTAACCTGAAATCATCTGCCTGCAGGTGTGCAGGGCTGTATAGGGACAGCGTACTTCCAAACAAAAACACCGATGGTGTGAGGATGTAGACTGTGCTTGTATGACTAATCAAGTGTTGATCAAAACTCAATGTTTCTAAACGGGATTTCAAAATCAAACATTGAACAGTTCCCTGAGAAATGTCTTAAGTGACATATCTGCATGTAGGTGAGAAGGGCTGTTCGGAGACGGCTTACTTCAAAACCTAACATCGACGGTGCCAGCATAGAGGGTATGGTCACATGACTTAACAAGTGTTGACCCATTTTTTGATCAACAGTTATGTCTGTCGACAATTTTATGTCGGTCATCAAATTCATTTCTAGACAAATTTATGTCTGTGGACAAATCATGTGCAGACAAATTATGTCTGTCAACAAATTGATGTCTGTCTCAGGCAGACACTGCCTATAATAACAAGCCATCCCATATCCGCCACTTCCAAAATGGTGTCCCACAGGGCTCCGTCCTTTCCCCCTCCTTTTTCAACGCCTTCATGCAGGAACTGCTAAATTCAACACCGATATCAGCTCATATGCGGACGACCTCACAATAATCACACAACACCACAAACACGAGATCGCTGCTGCACACCTCCAGCAGTACCTGAACTCTCTTGAAGTCTGGCAGCTGGATAACAGAATGAGGGTGTCTGCTTGCAAGTCTTCCCTAACACTATCAACACCTGACAACAGTGAACACCGTGTACCCCTATGCTACGCTCAACAACACTCCCATACTTCGTAGTACCACAACCACAATCCTTGGAGTAACTTATGACACGGGGATGACATTCAAACCTCACACAAACAACATTGGCGCTAAAACCATACCAAGACTGAATGTGTCCCGGGTACTGACCACAACCACCTACGGTCACTCCAAGGAATCGATCACAACACTATCCAAACAATTTATTAGGCCCATCATCTCCTACGCAAACACAGCCTCGTCCTCTGACCTTGCACCCACACATATTAATTCCTTACAAAGGATACAGAACACGGCCTTGCGCATCGCAACGGGCTGCACATAGCCCACACCAATTTCCCATCGTCATGAGAAAACCAAGGTCCACCCTCTCAAACATCATCTTGATATGAGAGACTCAATTTTTCAACATGATTGTAGACCAGACCCATCCCTGCCACCACCTACTGAACCCCTGTCAAACCAACAGACACACACACAACACACCAGCAACACACTTTGGCAATCCCCAAACGACCATTCCTCGTCTAACAGTCAACACATCAATGCACAAACAGATACACACATACTTCACAGCCCTTGCATTGGGCGAACACAAGAGTTAACAGTCCTGGGGGGTCACCCGCCTGAGGTGGAAGTGGAGGAGTTGGGGTTGCCCAGAGGTGACCGGGTCCATCTGTCGCGGCTAGGATGCGAGCATCATACGGCCCTTCAGTGGTACCAGCATAGATTGGGGAATGTCCCTTCCGACCCTTGTCTGCGATGCAGGGGTTTGCCCGATACGGTCGAGCACGTCATGACGTCTTGCTCGGCCATAGCAGCCGGCCATCTCGACCACAGCACCCGGCCGTCTCGACCACAATATCATGTCGGTACGTGATCTGTGGGAACGCCCGAAAGACGGCATCAACTTCCTCAGGGATGTAGGCATAATATAAATTACTGCATGTGCTGAAACATCCATAACATGCACATGACGGTAGGTTCACGGCCTGGCTTCGGGTGGTGCGCCGGCTGTGGTTCCTCCATCGCAGGGGGAGTTGGGGTCTGTCAACAAATAATGTCGGTCGACAAATAATGTCTTTTGAGGACGAGGCAAGGATCACTGAGACAGCAAATTCAGTACGTCTGCGCAATTGCTGACCCCATCTGTGGCTCTGTAGAGACAGTGGGTCACTAATTCACTGCCCAGTTGGGCCGCCTTGTACTGAATCTTACCTATCAAAATAGGTGCGAGGACCCTTTGGTTCCAGTGTGGCGGGTAAGTCCTGTAATCATGAGCTCAGTGGCCCATGTGCCTCCATCGAGCAGTAGCGCTCGATGTATAGGTAAGGGGGGAGAGGGATCAACCGGCAACTCCCGATCGGCGGCCCGACCGCCATTTTCGAACCAAGCGGCGTCACGTAGCCAGTCTTGGTCAAACAGGAAACTCGGAAAAGTCGAAGAATTTGTAAAATTTCGAATTCCCGAGGAAAAGTGGAGAGACACAAAGGTCTAAACCTGTCGAAAACTACTCCCGACGAGCGGTATCAAGATTCTCGCGTAAATACATCTCTGTTTCCTCATCAAGATTCATTCGAATAAAAAGCAGAAGCGCATGCTAACCTTATGGCTTTTACAAAGTGAAAGAGAAATGACAGCCACACTTACTGTCTATTTCATCGAAGAGTTGCGCCACTCCGGGGATGTCCATCGCACGCACGTGATTGTCTTTTTTTCAGCAGTTACGGGAATAGGGGCTCAGGGAACAGTGGATATTCCTCGATAAGTATGCCTCTTCAAAGTACAATTGCACACATCATAGATGCTAACCTCTGAATATTTAAGGAAAGAATGAAACCTTTTTCATTATGAATGAACTTCTAAATTATACAACGCTATCCAAGGAGTAGTATTGAATCATTTGGATACGCTCAACAGAATAGGGTAGCCACACAAATTGCATAACAAAATTCATGAACATTCCAGGGACAAGCAGTTAGCAAAATATCAAGTACACATCTCTGGTTACTTAAATGTAAATTGCTAGAACAATATCTTCATTTTTTGTTTTCCCCACGTTAGTTATCGAAAACTAAGCCCTGTAACTACTTAAATCAACTATGCGTTAATAAACGTAGCTAACACTGTTTTTTTTCAATAACATTTGCTTATTTGGCCCTATGAAGAAGTGGTCAGAGTATCTAAGGCTACTAATGTAATAATGTAATGTGGTAAGCAAAATTCAAGTGGAAAGAGCATAGCTATATCAGATGAAGGGGTTCATCTCCACCGGAGCCCCAACGCGAGCCTCCGTGAGCAATCACCGCAGAGAGCGACGATCATCAATTCTCAAGTATGTGCGGGAATTAAGCTTTATAGAAATTAAACTACGGTAATTTGAATTAATTGAGGTATATACAAGAGTGGTGGAGAGGCTGTTAGATGTGAGTGTATTGATAGAGAAAAGAGGGTGGACAAATGTCTGATCTACCGGTGGAAGGAAGATTGAGAGTGGAGCAGCGGTGAATAGAGAACAACAGAGTGAGAGAAGGAGATTACATTATATTTGAGTGACGAGACTTTCTAGCGCGCTGGAGCCAGCGTAGAACTGCGTCGAACGTGACTTCTGCAAACAGTGTTGCACAAA
>SDVV010031154.1:0-11586 GCA_016164225.1 Gammarus roeselii
TTATATATTCCGCTCTACAGGAACCGAAAGAGTTTCTATTTGCATTTCAACCTCATATGTAGGAGATGCTTAATCGAAAATACAGTGTTTTGTATATGGTGTAGCTAGTTCTTTTGATCTCTTTTGACGTGCATAGAAGTATCTCTTTTGATTGAAAGTCAGTTGAATACACACTGTTGCTGACGCGTGGAATTCTTACCCGCTATCATATTCTCGGTTTAGTTCACCTTTTGACTCCATAATGTTTGCCGATCTTTCTTTCGCTACAGCGCTTTGGCGAATGAATAGAAGTTGGCGGTTCAAGATTATCAGAAGACCTGATTGAAAACTTTCGCTAAAGTTTCTAGCGCATTTAAAAAAAATAGTTAATAATTATGATTCCTGCTGCATTGAGAAGGACAGTACAACATATCGACGCTCAGATCAATTATTAGATATCGTTTGAAGTGCCTCCATAAACATGACATCAAGCACAATGTTATTTTTTTCATGTTGGAAGTTGGATTCTTATTTCGAACAAGCGGAAAGTTCTAAATAGTATTTCAAGCATTTTGTTCGTCATAGTATTTCGAGCGTATAGTTCTCCATAGTACATCGAGCGGATAGTTCTCCATAGTATTTCAAGCGGATAGTTCTCTATAGTATTTCAAGCCGATAGTTCTCCATAGTACAGTATTTCAAGCGGATAGTTCTCCATAGTATTTCAAGCGGATAGTTATCCATAGTATTTCAAGCGGATAGTTCTTCATGGTATTTCACGTTTTTTCCAACCACTCGAGGAGGGTCTCCACTGAAAACTATAAACCGTTGCCAGCTCTGAACTTTCGACGCCCTGATCATCGATCGAGTGTGATTGACCGGGCTCTCCAATTTTAGAAAATATACTTGACATTTTCCCTCGTCAGAACTCTTTGCAATGGGACTCGAGGAGGATCGTTTTATTGTCAGTCCTGCAAATAATGAGGAAGAAGGGTCACCACCGGCCTAACGATGGGATTCGGTGGATGAAAGGGAAGAGAGAGAGAGAGGGAGAAGGAAAAAGTAAATAAAACAGAATTTATTAGTGAACGTTCGTGACTGCTGCGAGAAGTTCCCAGCATGACTGCTAGACAAGAAGCCCCAAGCATGGCTGCTACAAGAAGTCCCCGGCATGGCTGCCACAAGAAGTCCCCAGCATAGCTGCCACGAGAAGTCCCCATCATGACTGCTTCAAGAAGTCCCCAGCATGGCTGCTACAAGAAGTCCCCAGCATGGCTGCTACAAGAAGTCCCCAGCATCGCTTCTACAAGACGTCCCCAGCATGGCTGCAACAAGAAGTCCCCAACATTGCTGTTACAAGAAGTCCCCAGCATGAATGCTGCAAGAAGTCCCCAGCATGACTGCTAGACAAGAAGTACCCAGCATGGCTGCTACAAGAAGTCTCCAGCATGATTGCTACAAGAAGTCCCCAGCATAGCTGCTACAAGAAGTCCCAGCATTGCTGCTACAAGAAGTCCCAGCATGGCTGCTACAGGAAGTCCCTAGCATAGCTGCTACAAAAAGTCCCCAGGATGACTGCTACAAGAAGTCCCCATCATGGCTGCTACATGAAGTCCCCAGCATGGCTGCTACAAGAAGTCCCCAGCATGACTTCTGCAAGAAGTCCCCAGCATGACTGTTAGACAAGACGTCACCAACATCGCTGCAACAAGAAGTCCCTAGCATTGCTGTCACAAGAAGTCCCCAGCATGGCTGCTACGAAAAGTTCCCAGCATAGCTGCCGCAAGAAGTCTCAAGCACGGCTGCTACAAGAAGTCCCCAGCATGACTGCTACAAGAAGTCCCCAGCATGACTGCTATAAGATGTCCCAGCATGGCTGCTACAAGAAGTCCCTAGCATGGCTGCTAAAGGAAGTCCCCAGCATTGCTGCCACAAGAAGTCTAAGCATGGTTGTTACAAGAAGTCCCCAGCATAGCTGCTGCAAGAAGTCCCCAGCATAACTGCTGCAAGAAGTCCCCTAGCATGACAGCTACAAAAAGTCCCCAGCATGACTGCTACATGAAGTCCCCAGCATGGCTGCTACAAGAAGTTCCCAGCATGGCAGCTACATGAAGTCCCCAGCATGACTGCTACGAGAATTCCCAAGCATGGCTGCTACAAGAAGTCCCCAGCATGACTGCTACGAGAAGTCCCAAGCATGGCTGCTGCAAGAAGTCCCACGCATGACTGCTACAAGAAGTCCCCAGCATGACTGCTACAAGAAGTCCCCAGCATGGTTTCTTCAAGAAGTTCCCAGCATGACTGCTGCAAGAAGTCCCCAGCATGGCTGTTACAGGAAGTCCCCAGCATGACTGCTACAAGAAGTCCCTAGCATGGCTGCTAAAGGAAGTCCCCAGCATGACTGCTACAAGAAGTCCCCAGCATAGCTGCTACAAGAAGTCCCCAGCTAAAATCCATCGATGGAATTAACAGACGATGGTTAATATTCCGATTCCACAAGAGGATCAGCGTCAGTTTCCTATGCCCTTACTGCTGGAAAATGACCTCCTCAAGCTTACCACACCATCAATAGCTTATGACAAGCACGCTAGCCACACACACTCCACTCAAAATTGGAAACAATCACAATATCAACATTCATTTCCAGCTCTAAAAGTCGAACAAAGTCGTGGTGGATGGTTGCAATTCGTGTATTTTGTCATCAAAGTACACTGTTAGAAATAAGGACAGTGTTTTAACGGAAATTTCTGGCAGATCATTAGCCAGAAACCTTTAATTCATCCGTGAAATTCAACCGACAACGATATCATGACCACTTATTCACCCAATAATGTTTCGATTTCAGGTAAACTTGGACAACTGGTATGGGCACATTTGCTGTCCAAACAAATGAGTTTTTTGTTGATGTTGACAGATGATTATACGCATTCTGCCAATACACCGTAGATTGTCCGTCATCGTGACTGACGTCCGGATTCGTTTTTCCTCACAAACTGTTTTATCCCTGTCAAGGCTCTAACCCGCGACATGCGGTACAGCAGTCAGATACGCTAGCCACTCGGTCATGCGGTTCTTGCACATGTGTGCACATAAAGGCTTTTTTAAGTAAAAATCCTCTTCGGCGTCCGACAAAACCCACTGAACATTCGCCAGAAAACTGCCTTGTCACTGCAGAGACTCGAACTCGCAACATGCAGCACTACAATGAGATACGCTTACCACTCGGCCACGGTGGCTCTTGCGTATGATCGCGCAAAACGGGATTTTTAAACAACTTTCCTATTCGGCTTTGGTTAATGCCCACTGGACATTCGTCCAAATGTGTTCCGCGCATTCATTGAGTACTAGCAACAATGAAAAAAAGCGCAAATGAATTAATAGTGTGAAGCCAATTTATATTTTCTACATTCAAATCTCATTTTTCGTTATTTCTTTTCATCATAAAATTATTTCAAACTGGATACTTGAATAGTGGTTTAAATGACAACCATTTAAAATAATCGACAAGCAGATAAGATAATAGGGTACCACATAAAAGGCATGTATCAAAATGGTAAGTGCATCTGTTGCTTTCTATTTTTAGATCGATTAATCTGTCATTACCAATTAATTATTATAGCCGCTGAAACGGCAAACAATGATCGGTGTTCAACATGGCTAGACAACAGACAAATCAAAAAATGTTGTTGTAACATAGATACTGAAAAAGTATGGTCTCCGGGCAGATATTCCGGCATTTCGTCTGAATAAAATAATAAAAATCCGTTTACAAAACAGATGAAATACAGATACAGATACAATACAGATGAATGCAATAGAGAAGACAGTTTCCGCTTCGACAACTGCCAAATTGTGAGATTTTAAACAACGGAAATTCTAACAGACAAATATCCGAAATTATTTGTTCCCTCACTTTTATTTTTAACAGTATAAGTAAAAAATGACACGTGGCGCCTGCATTTGGAGTGTCATCTGCTGCACATAAATATGACTCACATTTTACATATATCATTCCATTAGGGCAATGCCATAACACCAAAATTATATATTGAATCCTAAAATGAGCTAGATAAAAACATGACCACGGAACAAACGAATAAAAGACTAATTTTCAGTCTTGTTATGAAACAAATTAGTTGCAATCATTGCGCTAATCCATTTAAAATTCTATGAAATATTTTATTTCATAACTGTAAATGCATAACCGTCTCACACTTGAATCGCAGTGCGAGGACCGCTGTTATTTTTAACTTCTCAGCGCTAAACGGCTTAGAGATGTGTGTACGTGTGTGTGCATATGGGTATGAGTGTTAGGATTGTCGTGTGGTCGTCCTCCCACCAGCTCTAGGGAGGCGGACATGTGTCTGTGTCTATGTGAGTCTATGTACGACACAGATCGATGTCCAAGAATTTTATAGCCTGGATTTTGAAGAAACATAAATAATAATGATTCGGACTGAGCAGCATCAGGTGACCAGCCAGGGAAGTGTCGCTTTTGTAGACGACGGTTGCGTAAGCTGGGCCTAACTTGGGCTTATATCATTTACGGGGTGACTTGCATAGGAAGAAGAGTTTGCCAAATAAATCTCGATGTTGTTGAACTCGTTTGGTTCTCCACTGTGAACGCTTACTTGCTTCACTCTTACAGGCCCACCGAGATCAAAGTGCATGAAAGAATTGTTAGCAGAAGAGGTTGCAGCCTAATAAATATCGATGTCGTTAAACTCGTTCGGATCTCCACTGTTAACGCTTACTTGCTTCACTCATACAGGCCACCGAGATCAAACTGCATGAAAGAATTGTAAGCCAAAGAGGTTGCAAAAAACGTCCACGTGCCGCACTCGACATAACCATCAATTGCCCTCTCCGGGTTGCCCCAGGACGTGTAACAGACACTGTTGGAGGTGCCGGATGGGTAAACCGCAAACCGCACCACCAGGTAGGCTTTGTGAGGTCTCAGACCTGGCCAGCTGGGTTTGGCAGAAAAGATCCTATGTTTGCAGTTTCACTCGATTATTTAATTAATTTTTATGGCAAAAACGATTAGTTTTCCATCATTTCAACATGCAATATTTTTTTTAGGAACAGCAACTGCGCCAGTAAAAAGTTACATGAAAACAAAAATTTATAAGAAATGTAAGGGGTGCAAATAAGTATGTGTATATATGATCAATATGCATTTCAGGTATTACGTTGACAGAGTTTGCCCCATCACTCACCGCTTCGATGCAAACGAAATTTGACCCCCAAGAGGTTTCAAAGATGACAGTTTGCATGAAGAGATGGAGAAGACGGCAGCAGTCCGGCGGGGAAGTAAAAAGGTGGCGGTGATCATTCGATTGTAGGGAAAAATAAAAAAAGATAGTTGGCATGAGGAGCTGGAGAAGACGGCAGCAGTCTGGCGGGGAAGTAAAGAGGCGGCGGTGATTATTTGATAGTAGGGAGAAATAAAGGAAGACAGTTGGCATGAGGAGCAGGAGAAGACGGCAGCAGTCTGGCGGGGGAGTAAAAAGGTGGCGGTGATTATTTGATAGTAGGGAGAAATAAAAGAAGATAGTTGGCATGAGGAGCTGGAGAAGACGGCAGCAGTCTGGCGGGGAAGTAAAGAGGCGGCGGTGATTATTTGATAGTAAGGAGAAATAAAGGGAGACAGTTGGCATGAGGAGCTGGAGAAGACGGCAGCAGTCTGGTGGGGGAGTAAAAAGGTGGCTTTGATTATTTGATAGTAGGTAGAAATAAAAGAAGATAGTTGGCATGAGGAGCTGGAGAAGACGGCAGCAGTCTGGCGAGGGAGTAAAGAGGTCGAGGTGATTATTTGATAGCAGGGAAAAATAAAGGAAGACAGTTGGCATGAGGAGCTGGATAAGACGGCAGCAGTCTGGCGGGGGGAGTAAAGAGGCCGAGGTGATTATTTGATAGTATTGAGATATAAAAGAAGACAGTTGGCATGAGGAGCTGGATAAGACGGCAGCAGTCTTGCTGAGGTGTAAAGGGGCGGTGGTAACAATTGATAGTGCGAAGAAATGAAGGAAGACAGTTGGCGTGAAGAGCTGGATAAGACGGCAGCTATGTGGGGGGGGAGTAAAGAGGTCGAGGTGATTATTTGATAGTAGGGAATAATATAGGAAGACAGTTAGCATGAAGAGCTGGAGAAGACGGCAGCAGTCTGGCGGGGGAGTAAAGAGGCCGAGGTGATTTTTTGATAGTAGGGAGAAATAAATGAAGACAGTTGGCATGAGGAGCTGGATAAGACGGCAGCAGTCTGGCGGGGGAGTAAAGAAGCTGAGGTGATTTTTTGATAGTAGGGAGAAATAAAAGAAGACTCTTGGCATGAGGAGCTGGAGAAGACGGCAGCAGTCTGGCGGGGAAGATAAGAGGCCGAGATGATTTTTTGATAGTAGGGAGAAATAAAGGAAGACAGTTGGCATGAGGAGCTGGAGAAGGCGGCAGCATTCTGGCGGGGGAGTAAAGAGGCGGCGGTGATCATTTGACAGCAGGGAAAAATAAAGGAAGACAGTTGGCATGAAGAGCTGGAGAAGACGGCAGCAGTTGGGGGGGAGGGAGTAAAAAGGCCGAGGTGATTATTTGATAGTAGTTAGAAATAAAGGAAGACAGTTGGCATGAGGAGCTGGATAAGACGGCAGCAGTCTGGCGGGGGAGTAGAGAGGCCGAGGTGATTATTTGATAATAGTGAGATATAAAGGAAGACAGTTGGCAGGAGGAGCTAAATAAGACGACAGCAGTCTTGCTGAGGTGTAAAGGGGCGGTGGTAACAATTGATCGTAAGAAGGAATGAAGGAAGACAGTTGGCATGAAGAGCTGGAGAAGACGGCAGCAGTCTGGCGGAATGTGAAGGAGCGGCGTAACTATTTGGAGGTCAGAAAAAATAAAGCAAGGCAGTTTGTATGCTTGCTAGAGACTGCAACATTCTGGTGGAAAAGTCAGAAGGAATGAATTGAAATGGTTTGGATGTAGAGCTGGAGAAGACAGCAGCAGTCTGTTGGGGGAGTAAAGGGACGGTGGTAACGGCAAAAATCTGGCACGGGAAGTAAAGGAGGGATCATCTTTGGTTTGATGGCAAGAAGGAGTGACGGAGAACAGTTTGCACGCAAGTATGGTGATGACGGCAGTGCAGTCTGGTGAGGGAGTTGAAGAGGCGGCAGTAATTATTTAACGGCGTGAGGTCGTGGAGGACAGTTTGCATGACTGGCTGGAGAAGACGGCAGTAGCCTGTACAGGGAGTTGAAGAGGCGGCGTTATTTATTTGATGTATTGAAGTCGTGGAAGACAGTTTGCATGACTGGCTGGAGAAGACGGCAGTAGTCTGAAGAGGGAGTTGAAGAGGCGGCGTTATTTATTTGATGTGTCTTGAAGTCGTGGGGGACAGTTTGCATGACTGGCTGGAGAACACGGCAGTAGCCTGTCGAGAGAGTTGAAGAGGCGGCGTTATTCATTTGATACCTTGATGTTGTGGAGGACAGTTTGCATGACGGGCTGGGGGAGATGGCAACAGTCAGATGAGGGAAGTCACGGGGAAACGGTGATTATTGTTAATAAAGTATTATTAGGTCCTTACTCGTTTTATTGAGCTCAACAAGCACAAGACTGTGGTGACTGAATGGTTAGCGTGTATATCACTTGTGCTAGTATTTATCACAGTAGGTTGGGAGTTCCAGTTCTGACAAATACCCCGCACCTGGAAGTGCTGATTTGGACCCTCCGCTTCTCTAAAACCGTCTGCACGAGCATGCGTTCATTCAAACATACACACTCACACACGTTCATGTCTGCTGACTGAGAAGTCCATGCTGTTCCCCACTTTATATATGGTCCACCCAATTTTCAGTTAAAGCATTTTACTTCATTTCCATATAAATCACAACCGTTTAAGAAAGCAGGCCTGCCCACATAGTTATCCTACTCACCTTGCTGTATCAGGACTTTCCAAATATTGTCCCTACGCACCCTTCTCTAGCACGCTTCCCCATATAGTGTCCCTACTCCCCGGCTATAGCAGCCCCCCACCCCTTAGAGTACCCCCTCATCCTGGTCTAGCGTCTCTGCTGAATTGTTCCGCTCGAAAAGATAAAACAATGATACGCCAACATAAGGCACAAATGAAGAGTGATTGCCGTTTTCATCCACTGTGAGAGCCTAATATTTTTTTGTTTCGACTGTACATATAATGCTAATCCCCCAGAAAGGGAGATGGGCAATGGCAAAGCGCACCACACACTCATCGCACGCACTCACATACAAAAAACTTTAGCCCATTTGAGGTGAAGGGTCCGGCCAGGACCCCACAACATACTTTGTGTCAGGGGTTTTGTCGGATATCTGTGTCAGCAGCATGGGCCGACAGATTTCGTTGGTGTACTGGTGCTGCTTCATAAATCCCGTGAAAGCATACCAGGGCAGCGTCAGAGCTCATCCAATCACAACCACTCTCCACTCACTCCTACCCATTACACGCTCTATCGGTACCTCCACCCTGAGACCCAGTTATTCATGCGCATAGGTTCATGTACATTGAACAGAACCAACATTTTATTAACTGACAGGTAGTTCAATGAATCATTGCGTTTTTTTTAGTGTCGTTCAATCTGTATGTATCTTTGTGCTTGAATAACTGGGTACGTAGATCAGAATGTATGTGCATACGTGTACTCGTTTATACGTTGAGTTGTGAAAATGTATAAAGATCTTCACCCATTTACATGTGTTCATGTTGTGTGTGTAATTGTTGTAAATAAGTCGGTGCAGTGCTGGACGTTTGTATTTTTTTAGCACTCATGTGCTGAAATGAAACGATATATTTGTACAAAAATATACGTAAAAACAATTTAACTCCAAACTTCTATGACATATACTAGACAGACGAACTCTTAGCCAGTATCAGTATCGAGAGAAGACGGTTTTGATCGCTACCTCAACTAAGAGGGAATATTTTTATTAATTTATTCACTTGGAAAAACTAACCAGTTACATTTACAATGGGGGATAATTGAGTACCTATCCTCCTCAGCGACACAGACTTTTTCTGTTGTGTTACGATGTGAGCATTTATTGAAAATTTCACCAAAACTTTAATATTGAATTAGAGTTTCAGTAGACTTAGTGCGGCCAGTATCCTGACATGAGCTCATCAATGGTTGCTGTTTTACAGGATACCTCGGATTCCTTAAGAAGACAAGACTAGTCCAATATCAATACGGGCAGCCGCTGCGAGTGCTCACTTTTCTATCAGATTAATCATCAACGTATTTAAATTCTGTACAGGATTCACTTATTAGAACATATCGTTTGATACATATTACTATCACAATGAATAACCTGTTCCATGTACAGCTTGTATAGAAAGTAAAGTATTTATATGTTAAAGGACCGTTGACGTCCTCAATTTTTTAATGTGACGGTACATCTGTAACGGAAAAAGTTTTAATTTCCCCGTTAATCATTGTCATGTGATACTGGCGCGCCACTCGTATTGATCATTAGCCCATTCAACTAACTCTTTATTCACAACATATGAGGTTTTTGATGAGCACGTTCATGAAAATAAATTCCTTCTTATTTCATATTCAAACGTCAAGTCCTAAAAATTTTGTTACCTGGAAACTCCATCTAATTGGTGCAGAAATGAACTCTCTAATCCCAGTGATCGATTTATAAATGCCACAATTTGGCAATAATGGAATAATTCCATACATTTATTTACATTTCACTTATTTGGTTTCACTAAATTTAAGTTTTATATTGGGCAGTGATTACGACTTATTCGTTTGACCTACCTTTATCGGGACTGATAACAGAGAATATTGTAACCATTCACCTTGCTCCTATAATTCAAATGGAGGAGCGATTCATCTCAATGGAGATATCATGCGTTATCGGCCTATCAGCAATGGTAGAGTCGCCTTAGAACCACATTGAACGGCTCCAAGACTATCACGGGCGTTCAAAAGATCAGAATGGGACATGTTCTAGACGTGGGCTAAGGGTTGATATCGTCAATACCACAGCACCTACACCCTCTAGCCAGCTGAAAGGCCGATCAGAGATGAATAAAATCACCAAGAGATAATCAGATTAGAATCTTTAACGGGATGCCTGATCCATAAAGGGTTATATAGACACAAAGCAGCCTGCAATCAACGAAGCCTTTCGTTTAAATTTCTAAATTAACAGTCCATTTGAACATATTCATAATAAAATATGGTGGCTAATATGGGTACTTTGATGGATAAAATCGTACTGAAAATGGAACTTTGATCCTAATATTTTAATAAATTTTTGCTGTTGACCCATCTGCCCAGAAGGCAGATAGGTCAGCATCTATCTATCATCTATCTATCATCTATCATTTCTCAAGCCATATTGGAAGAAATGTCTTCACTGTGATCTATTATATAACGAGTATCAATTTCATTTCAATAACTTGATTTTAGCGTACCTTGGTGCAAACGTAAGCAATGCCGATACCTTAGCTCCCTGCCTAACTCCGTATTTACGATGATGGTTAGCTAATTTTGACCCACCCTTCAGCACAGGAAGTTCCTGTTCCCTCGACCAAAATACTAGCAATTGCACAGTATTAGGACGGGCCTCTCTCTCTCTGTAATTCACAGGAACTCCAAGCCTCAGAGTCGTAAATGCTTTAAAATGCAGTGTAGTAAGTGTTTCAGATAAAAAAAAATACTAATATTAAATTTGCATAAATGGTGTTGCGTGGAGTTAACTTTTGTGATGAAATTAATTGTAGTTTTGCATGGGAAATTACAGGAAATGTTTGGGTTCACATGTGGTAGCTGAACAGTTACAAAGCATAATATACCGTATTACTAAATGATGATCGAATGCTCAATTCAACCAACAGTTTTGATTACTATACCTGCCACTGGCATCGACATGTTAAGGTGTCGTTTGTACAAACGCCAACGAGTAAACTGAATTGAAAACTCATAAAGTTACTTGTATCGGTGTGGTGAGAATTGCATGTAACGTTATGGTGAGCATGTAAAATTTGGGACCAAATCGGAATAATTAATGATTTGAATGGTATTTGTGGTATTTGAGTAATGTAGGAAATCGACAAAAGACCACCAGTTTCTATGGGCATCTCTTTATTCCTTTTCATGTTTAAAGGAAATAGATCCTCCTCACCATGTCTTTCTAAGTTCGTCATTATATGAGCATTACGGCCTAATGCCCGCAAGGTCCCTGACCGCGCTCGTTAATCTCCTCTGGACAGCAAACGACACCGGATATTCAGGAAGAATTTGCTGCTCTAGAAGATGCCAAGAGGGTACAAAGAAAACGGATTTAACTCGATTTTAAAGTTGGGTCACGAAAATATAGATTTTTCGGTTTTTGGAAATAATACCTTTCATGAATCGTTTGAATAACCCTTGTATTGCTTCTATTTATGGCATTTATGAAGGATATGAATGAATACAAGTTTTTTGTACACATTGAATATAAGAATATTTCGTCACTGATCAGTTTCATTTGTTCATTGTATACTACAAGAAACAGCTGCTTACCGTGTTTGTAGGGTCGTGTTTCATTGTATAGCATTATTCCGGCCAATAGCAATTCCAGACAATA
>SDVV010031155.1:0-11586 GCA_016164225.1 Gammarus roeselii
GTATGATATCATGAAGATGCGTTATGTCGTCAAAACACCCCTGCGTGTAGGGACCTCGAAACAACCCTGCATGTAGGGGCGTCAAGACAGCCTTGTTCCAACACGTTAGAGTGTGAGTCTTGTGTGCGAGAGCAGCCTCGGACACTGGCTGTCCCGCCCATCGCACCAGCTAATGAGAGAGCGGACCTCAGACGATGCCTTGCTTCACCCATTCCACCAGTCAATGAGAGCAGCTTCAGGCGCTGCTCGAGCTCCGATCATGGTGCCGTGGCAGTAGCTTCTGTGTCGTGGTTTGAGGTGTACCTGCGCTTGAACATCCTCCAGATGAGGTAAATAAAGTGAATTTATGTATATTTTATTTTAGTGTCAGTGTTATGATACGTAGTATAGTAGATGAATAACAGTATTATTAAAGTTATTTATGGTGTTTCCACGCTTGCAACCCTATCTAATTCCTGTTTACATACGTTATAATGCCAGCCATGCTCAAGAGTGCAGTGTTGAGTGCTCACGTGGCCTTATCTCTTGATTGCGAAAAGGCACTACCTCCCGCAAGTGGTTCGATGGCATACATGTTTTACCCTGACACGGCCGAACATGTTTCGCGTACCAGTTTATGCTATTATGTGATCGGTGTAGTATTTACAGTGAATGTATAACAGTGTTTACGAGTGTTATGCCAGTGTTACGAATACGTGTGTTATTTTATAAACAGTCCCAGAATCTGTCTATCTCGTCCTTCTCTTCAACTTTCACCTGTTTATTTTGGTGAAATGCTCTAGGCAGTCTATCCAGGAAAGTTTGAATGACGTCATTGACATCTTTGCTTATCACTGTCTTATCCACCAATAAAATTTTGAGGAGATCGAGAACGTGAATACAACTTTGGTCATTGGGATGACTAACAAAGCCTCTATCTTCATATATAAGTGGTGTATTTGTTTTTTGGTAGTGGAGCAAACCGGGGGACACAATTTAGCAACGGGGGGCAATGAGGCTGTATATAGAGCTGCAACATCGCCATTATTTGGTTCCTTTCGTTTGATCGGTTTCGGTGAATCATAATTTTTTGTAGTGATACTAGTGCAATATAGTCCTTGGATAAAATTAAACAATTTTAGTGTTATTTCAGGCGAAGCGGTAAAATCGAGCATATCGTCCCCACGTTCATTCAACTTTTGACTGCTGTATCAACTGCCATGTTCTGCTATTTATGGCCCTGTTGTAACAGATAAGGGTGTAGCGCTACCGCCAATATTATTTTCTGTTAACTCATCCATCTTGAATTTCAAACTTAGTTGTAAACGGATTCATCCATGAATTATTTTTTGTCAAAAAACTCACTGCAGTGGGTATGAGTAAATTTACCAGAAGCCCTCCACGCAGGGTTAATAAAGTTTTTTTTCCGGGATGTCTTACAACCGGATGATTTACTGCCTAATTGTTTATTAATAGAATTGAATTTAGGTAGCCGTGACTTGGTTAGCTTGTCACAGACCAATTTTATGCTCTGTATATTTGTAAATATTTTGCAGATGATTTTAACTTTCTTATCAGTGAATTGTTTGATGAGCTGACTACTTTCGGATGATTTTAGTTGATTTAATTTATCATAAAAGTTCAGTTTCTGTTTCAAAGTACGTTTATCACACATCACGACACGACGTTTCCTTCATTAATCCACGTCGGTTTGCTGTCGGGATAATCCGTGTAAATCACGTAGATTTACTTTCTGCCTTGTCTAATTTGGCTCTTCAAGGCCTTGATGGAATAAATATCAGGCCTGTCACACTACTAGTTCCTGCCTGTAGGCAAAACCATTGATGGGTTCATCAGTATCGAGCGGTGCGATTTCGTAGGTCGGAGGGCAATGTTTTTGATTAATACGTGAAATACGACACAGGTCATTCGTGAAATTTGGTTCGTGTCCTTTCGTGAATGTCTTGAGACTGGGATCACTGCACTGTAAGCGAACGTAGGCTCCCACCTTTAGTTGTGTACAGGGCACTTTAATTTTTTTACGTCTTATTTTATACATTTCGGATAGCAGTGCCTCAATTTATTTTGGATCGTTCAACAAATAAACGTAACAGGGGACCCGGTCCATTAATGATGAATGTGGTGTCATATTGTACGTGTTCACAATTGCTTGCAAGTCCTCTATATAGCATTCCGTCGTTTTAGTATGCATATATTTACCCAACTTCAGTTTTAGAGTCCGTATGACCCGTTCAGCAGGTGATTCTTTAATGGCTTTGTTGTAGGTGCAATAAATGGATCTGTTCCTGCCGGTCAAATAAGCTTTAAAGCTTTTGTTCAGAAACTCAGTTCTCTGATCTGAACAGATCCGAGTTGTTAACTATACTAGTTTGTTGAATATAGTATCAAATGCTGCAATCATATTTATAGATGTAATAGCTTTCAAGGGATGTACACACAGATATTTGCTGCATATATCAATGACGATCAATAAATATCTAATTCCGTCATTTTTATCTGCATTATCTTTCACATAGGCAACATCAGCACAGAGAATCGATCCAGGACGTGCAGCTGTGAACATGCGTCTGGTAAATTTCAAGGGAGCTTGTTTATATCGTGTATAAGTCTCTGACCATTGTAGATTTTTTCGACATCGCGCCTTGTTGTACACAGACAAAATATTTGTATAACTTTGATGTAGAGCCTTTGCGCTCAAATCTGGTATACATTTTATTTTATAGAGGCAACACTTGTTCAAATTCATGTCATGCAATTTGTGCTCTAATCAACAGTTTCGAATCACTTTGGTGTGTGAAATCGACCAAGATGTGCCTATATTGATCTTGTTCCACATGCAACTTATATACGGAGGTAATTTACTCAATCTTGCCTTTTGCAAGGAATGTTTTGCCAAAGTAACGTAATTGATTTATATCTTGCAGACGTAGGATAGGAAAGTGTGTGGTATTCAAAGATATTGTGTGGTGGAATGGATTAGAATGAAAGAGGATTGGTTTAAATATGTTGCACTGATATTTGCGGGACATTTTGACAAAAAACATTTGCGATAATACGTAGAGACTGATTCAAACATGATATCGTCGTACACTACAAGGAGTCTACACATAGATTTTTTGGATAATGGATCGCATGCGACTTGTCCTGTCGGAAATTTCATCTTTGCGTGCTTCCTTACAGGAAAGTGCTCTGACCCTGAAATGACCATCTCGTCGAAGCTATCGATGTATTCAGTGATCAATTTTCCAATTAGGACACTCTTCACACTAGATGAGAACCCGCTCACAAACAATCGTGCGGGATTGTTGAAGACATTGACATCCGCATACCTAACAGTCTCCATCCTACCCAATAGGTGATACACAACTTACTATTTATTTTAATGAACCTTGTATGTATACATATTTTCTCTCCTTGGCAGATGTGTTCCATCAAAGATATGATGAAGTCAAGGACCACTGGTTTGGCAACACCAAGTAACTTGACTATATACATCTCTAAAGTTAGATCGGTCATGCCAACATCTTTGACATCAACCGATGCGGCTGTCGTGTGTTTTTTCCAGTTCGATTTTATCTTCGTCACTCATTCGTTCTCAACAGATCGTGGTAACAACTTGATCGGGGGTAGGCCAGATCAACCCGGAACTTCAGGGATGATAAGGTACGGAGCATGTATGGTGGCTTATGTTTAACGAAATATTTTGGAACCTGTAGTCAAACTATTTCATGATAGAGCAAAATCAGTGTTATATTTTTTCTAATTATACATTTTTCATGTGCAGACCGACGCAGTACCCTCCAGAAAATTATCCGTATCAGGGCTCTCCGCTTCGTTTTGTTTTGCTTTTGATTTGGTTTTAATTTGGTTTTGTTGCCGTGCATCTGGCAGCGTATGGTCAAGTTATCTGGCGTTGTATGGCAACTGTTGTATAAAACGGCGAATGCCGCAGCTCAGACTTTATTTGGGCTCATGATCTTTTCGGCAACACTCCTTCCCTCGAAATGTAAGTAACATGTCTATTTCTAGAGATATATTTGTTTGTTTTATTCTAGAGATATCTTTATGTAACTTTGTTAGTCAATTTTTTAACGTTTTAAAGACAACTTTGTTTTTGCTCGTAGGATGAACCAAAACGATATGGTGATGGCGAATACGCCATTGTTGGAGGATGCAGGGAGTGTTCGTGGCAACGAACCATACCGAAATGACGTGCTTACCTGTCCGCAACCTTGCCTCGCAATGTCCGCATGCCCTAGCGCAAGCCTCGTAATGTCCGCAAGGCCTAGCACAAGCCTACCACCTGGTGCTGCTGCTGCTGCTGATCCGTCTTTGGAACTACCCGGAGTTCAGCCTACTACTCCGGAACAACAAGGGGTTCAGCCTACTGCTGCGTGGGATGCATCCTGGGCGCTGTCTCCTGTTGGACAGCTCGTTACTCAAATGCTGATGGTTTGGCTCCGTCTTAGGACCCATTCGTCGCTCAGGCTACTGATGGTTCGACCAGCGCTACTGATCCGATACGTGAGCCTACCTCTGAAGGTATTTTGGAAAACAAATTTTGTAACTTCCAAATTTATACCATGCACTAAACATGTCAATAGATCCACACTGATTACAGTATGATGCAAGGAGCTAGAGGCACACACTGAATCTAAATTAGGCAAATTCTAAAGATTCCAATGCATCGTGAATGTTAAAATGAGCAAACAAGTTGAGGATGCATCTGTAGATAACAAAGACTAGGTGCTTGACACAAAAGCTATCCAGCTAACAGAAAACACGCTTTTAGGTGAGTTGATTGAGGATCTCGGGGTAGATTTACAGAATAAATTAGAGAAACAAGAGCTAGAAGGTAGTGGGGGGTCCATTAATACAGTAACGAGTGTAGAGCTTAAATTCTACAGGACGGGTGTTAATGGAACAAAAGAAATGAGGGATTATGTTCCATCGCCCAAAAACTGTGCAGGCCGGCTCTACATTGTCAATGTCAAGACAAAAAACAATAATTGTGAGCGCAAAAGCATCATCACCCATTCTCATTTGAAACAACATACGTACCTCTCAAAAAAAAGACGGGAATCGGAGCATAGTTATCTCCCGTACGGAAAAATCTACTTCAACTTCCCATACTTTACCTTGAACACACCTGTGGCTTTAAAAGACTTTCCAGTCAAAGAAAGGGACTGTGATTTGAACATCAAGCTATATCTGCTCACTAAAGCGAAGGAAGGTTATGGTCTTGTCAGTATGTACAGGGGCAGTTTAGACGCCAGCGAGGAACGCACAGTCCATCTTGTGCAAATCTTAGATGCTAATCATGTCGCGCTCATACCGTGTTTCTCTACATTTATGCGCGCATTTAGAGATAATAGAATGAAAAATCACATTTATGTCCATTCTGCATGCAAGGCACGAATAAAAACAAAAAAGCTGGAAACGTGCAATTGTGTTCACCCAGTACAGGCTTGCAAAAAATGAGTATGCCTGAAGAAGGCGAGATGTACCAATTCTCAGCCATGCATGCAACTATGAAACCACCCGTTAATGCCTATTATGACTGTGAATCTGTGGTGAACCCTGAAACAGAGGGAAAAAATGTAGTTAGCATACACAAGTTGTGCATGTACAGTTATACTCTATTGGATAAAGACGGAAAAATTGTAGGGCACAAAGTAGTCGATTCGACTTCAGTTCCGCTTGAGGAGATGGAGACACATCTCTTCACGAATTTGTTGCTGGATTATAATGATTATATGGACACCTTACAATTGTACCCCGAACCCGTCCTCACAAAATAAGACTTAAAAAAATATTGCGAAAGCAAAACATGCGAGTGCTGCGGGGACACTTTTGGAGAAAAATGTAAAAAAAAGAGTGCGCCACCATAAGCATTACATCGAGGGGGTTCATTGGACCCAATAAAGAAGTTATAACTGGCAACTATATTGAGTCTCTGGGCTTTAATTGTAACTTTAGAATCACGGGGAAACTCAGGTTCATGCCTTGTATATCTCGCAATGCATCAGCCTATGACATGAGAATTATATTGAGAGGATTGGACGGCACTAACTTCTCGAATATCCATGTGTTGCCAAAACAGTCAGACATAAGGTTCAGCATCTCTGTCTCCTTCAACGATGGCACGAGCAACGATGGTAAGTTCATTGACTCCTACTCCTTTTTCAGCTAAAATTTAGATAAACTTGCTTAAGATCTTAATGATAGTGGCCATGACATGCCGCTCCTGGAATCTCATCTCACAAGTCTCGGCTACAGGGACAAGGTTCTAGAACTCGCTACCTGGAAATGATATTTCTGCTACGAAGTCATCCCATCGGATTCTGTGATGGACCAAACAGAGATCCCAGTGCAACAAAATTCTACAATTAACTTTGAGGCAAATGAAAATCGGACTCTGATTATGCTGAAGTGATTGGATTATGGCAGGCAGCCAGTTGCAAGACTTTTCGGGACTACATGATATGTTATCTGTTAATAGACACGTTGCTACTGGTTGAAGTCTTCCAAAAGTTAGAGGAGACCATGACACGCGAATACACTCTGGATCCCGTCCATTTTGTGAGCGCCCTTGGTTTTGCAATGCAAGCTGCCCTTGACGAAGGCAAGATGAAACTGGAACTGTTCAAAAATATCGATCTACTCCACCTGATTATTAAAAATACAAGAGGTGGATTTGTGACGTTGACGAAAGGTCTTACCAAGATAACAATCCCTGATGCAAAGACTTTGACCCTAAACTACCTGTGTCTTCAGCAGCAATGTGGGACTTTAACAGTCTTTATGGCGGATGCTTGAGTGAGTCCTTGTCATTGATGAAATCCACGAGCTCACACCCGAAGAAGTTCAAGCATTCGACTTGGTAAACGCGGACGGTTTTCGCGAGTACACGTACATTGTATGTATCGATTCCCAAGTCAGCAACGAAGTTGCACGGAAAACAGACAAACTGCCACTTCTACTGCATCACGAAGAGGTTAGCATGGATGATGTTTCGCCCTTCACAAAAAATCTTTTGGCAGGCTCGGAACATCTCAAAAACAAAACGAGCAGATCGTAAGCTGGTTGCTAGTTATCTACCTCAAACTGACTGCCTCGTGGCTCTGTTCATCGAATTTTTCGAATCAAACAGAAACCTGTCTTCAAATATTCCTTATGAAAAATATCCAAAAACGTCATGAGTATATGAGCTCCTTCCTTCAAATAGTATATACGGCAAGCTTTTGTTCAATCCGTTCAAAACAGAAGTCTAGAGGCAAAGGTCGTGTGTACAGCCAACGAGTTCCGAAAACACACTGCGAACCTCTTTTTGAAAAACTGCTACGCCAGTGGCCCCGATACAGTCATCATGATCCTAAAGCAGAAAAATATCCGAATGATTCACCCACTCCAAGTTGGATCCTACTTGCTCGAAAAAGCTAAAGCAAAAGTCCATAGCTTCTTGGATAACACTCTGAAACCCAAATGCGGTGACAACGTCTCGCTCATCTACTCGGACACAGACTCGTTGCTGCTCCAGTTCAAAGGTGTGGCTGATTATGAGACGGAAATGCGTAAAGCTCCTCTGGCTGAATACATGGACTTCTCCAACTACCACAAAAACTACCCTCTGTATAATGAAACAAAAATAAGTCAGCTGGGGCTACTGAAAAGCGAAACAGCCAACGGCTACCCGAGTGAAATCATTTGCTTGCAACCAAAGTGTTACAGAATGTGACTTGAGTCCGACGTCACAAAGCCAGCTGCTAAGGGTGTCAATAACTAGACACAAGCCAAAATCAGAAATGAACAATACAGAGACATCTATAACCAGAAAACATACACAAACTTTGAGACCATACACAACATTCGCGCACAAATATGCCAGTTTCAAACTGTACGCACTATTAAAAATTGCCTCAGTAAGTTTGAAAGTAAGCACTACTATGTTGACGCGTGCACAACTCTTGTCTATGAGCATCCAGACATTCCCCAAAAATCCATTGAAGTTGAACCTACCGTCAATAAAAAGAGGAAGCGACGTGTCGTGGATGATGATGTCGATGTAAACATGGATTTAACTTGGAAGAGACGTTAGCCGGGTGAGGCTGTCTTTAGCGAGTGCACTCGGGACGAAAGCACATCCACATCTTCAGGTTTTATTCTGTAAATGTTCCTGATATGTAAATGTACCTAAGATGTTGTTAATATGAACATATGTAACTAAGAAAATAAACTTGAACATATATGTTCCATTGTCCAACTAGTTAGAGTATATATTGATGTCTACAAGCGGTTTGTTGTCAGTATGACGTAGGACCCAGTACAAGATGCAGGAACCGGAGAATTTTTTTGTCTATGTCTCATCGCTGGGCAGGAGCCAATTGTACCAAAACAACACATCTTCAAGTTTTACTTATAACATTTATTCTGGAATACAGCTACAGGGAGAGTGGAGCGAATGACTTGGAGATTTTTTTATAATGGCTGGTCCACGATACAAAAAAGCACGATGAACAGTTCAGCATTCAATTCTAAGTAGTACGATTTTGTTGATAAAGATAATGAGTCGGGCATGAAACTGCTTCGTTTGTTCCTAGCGAAAATATCTCAGGCAATACATTGGAAGAACACATCTCCGAGCTAGCAATCAATATCAAAAGAAGTCTGTTAAAGAAACGAATCGTTAGAGACAAAGGAAATTGTTTGAATTTGATAGCGCCACACAACGCATAAAGTTCAACGGCTTCATTCTACAAAACATGTCGCAATTTGAATATACTGAAGCTATGGTTAATTGACACATTGTTGAAGATAGATCAGCTGATTTGATGGGTGGAGCGATACGTAAATATGATGTCGGTGAGGGTGCCGTAAGCGAAAAAGTTTCCTTCATTAACGATAATGTACACTACATAAACGTTTCCTCAGATATCGTTTCACGCAGTTTTATGGGCAACAAACAAGTCAATATTCATATTGTTATTCCAGTTAATAAATCTTATCCATTTACGCGTGCACATGTCATATATAAAAAAATTCAGTGCAGTCATATTGATTCCATTTCCATCGATCTACGAGATGGTGTTGGCGGTATCATCCCGTTCAAGGATGGTGGATCGATTTGTGCGCATTGCATTTCAGAAGAAGCTAGAGCCAGATAAATATAACGCTGTATATAAATAATATTATTTGGTAACTAGCAAGCATGAGGGTGGTATATGCATGTCCGTCCTATAAACAATACCGAGCTCTATTTGCGAAACGTGACAAAATACGTGGTGGAAGTTAACATGAAATAGACAGATTCACAAGTCCGATGTCGAACCAGAGGGGTGGCGATTTCTTTTCAACCATAGCAGTCTTGTATGACGTACCTTGTCTTTTCAACGAAAAGCTGTACTGCCTGCAGCTGCAGATATGGCTCGAAACATGGCACAGGATTGCTCGGAGCAGAAAGATATGCAAAAATCAACCAAGGAACCTGGTGATTGCTACACTCAAGAAAGTTGTAAAAAAATCTATGGTTGGAGGTAAGATTACCGGACAAGGAACGAAAAAACCTAAATCAAGGAAGCACCGCGGAAGAAAGTTGGAGTCGTGTCGCCCATTATTTAATTACTAATAAATACCATTTTCTTGCAACATTAACGTCAGTTTCGGGTGAGGATCTATACCGACAACATGCTTGGCGAATCATCTCTCAACGTGACGGAAAAACTTTGAAATGAGTGTGCTTGATATGTTTTACTCCGTCAACAAGAAATATTTAATTGAATCAAGTATCGAGTCTACCCAAGTACAAACAGCAGCATGTATGACGGTAAAATTGCCAATTCCTTTATAAAATTTCAAATTCCCGAGTCGGATAAGGAAATGTTCAACTTGAACTCGTTAACTGTAGAAGTGAAAATCCGTGTTAGAAATGCAAATGGAAGCGCGTTGGCCGTCGCTGCAAATGTTACACTTGTTGACGGATTTTTTCATCGCATGTTCCAAAGTCACTCTCTATTTCTAAATGATGTTCAGTGTAAAGGAAACAGTTATACAGGACTACTAAATAATCTCAATACCTATACGTCCATGAAAAGCTCCGATCTAAACAATAAAAGGGTGAATATGATGTATAAATCACTTCAAACACGTATTCCAGAAACCATTGTCGCAGCGAATTTCGCTGATCAAAACGAAAATGAGGTTTGGATTCAAGGAAATATAAGTCATGGTATACATATGATGGACCACTAAAATTAGATGTAGCCGGTAGCAACAGTTATCTATTGGATAATGTCTGCGTAAATATACGATTGGAGCTGGCAAAATCAAGTAGCGTTCTTCTAACACATGACAATGAAGAATACACATGTTAAGTAGATTCATGCAAATGATGGTGTAAAAAGGTTATACCATACCCTACAACTTTGTTTGCTCTAAATAAAGCGCTCACAAACAAAAATGACATGATTGAATACATGTTCAAAACAATCGTGTTTCCTACCGGTCAAAACTCCATCTCCATTGATTCCCTCTTCAACGGGGTTGTTCCACATAAACTAGCTCTATTCCTCATTGATCAAGCGGCACATAACGGAGCATATGTTCACAATCTAAATTATTTCCAGCATAACAATTTTACAAACGTTATCGTCGATGTAGACGGAAACCTGCTTTACCAACATTAGATCATCGTTTCCCAGAGAGAGCGCCCGAGCATACCATCAAACACTTTCGGCTCTAGGGACACGTAACTGCTCTCATCTCATCACAAGACAAAATTTCCCTGCGGGAAGAATGATATTTGCTATAGATACAAGGCTAACAGACTCTGAAGATGTCATTAGCCTAGAAAAATGAGCAAACATACGTATAATAGTGAATTGCGAAACTCCACCCACTACGAATAAGATCTTGTTCTTGGTAGGTTATTCACTCGGGGTCATCCAAATAAATTTTTCATGGAGGGTGTTCCCTAACCATCTGCAGTAACCATGGAAAATAATCAAATTGAAAATATGTTTATGAGCGATCAAATTATAAAACGTTCATGTATGGGATGTTTTGCTGAAATCAGAATGCCCATGCGTGATTGTAAACAGCGAAAGCGATCCTAATAAAATGGGGCATTGGTCCTAATATTCAAAAATGATAACAACACTACTTTTTCGATTTGTTTAGATTTAATCCAATAATCTATGGAGGAAATATAGCCTTGTATTATAATACTCATGCAAAACTAAAACTTGTACTACAGAAACCGATCCAAAGTGATCAGTCCTTGGTTTGTGGAGCTTACTCCTTCTACTTTGAGTATTATCTATGTCTAAATATACCCGTCAAAAAGAAAATCGAGCGGTTCTCCAGCAGCGAACGACGTAGAAATGATACCAAAGTTGAAAAATTCATCATGAACGTGTCCGAAAATCAACATTCGTGCTAAAAGAATGTGTGTGGGGTTTTAACTATTAATACTGCTTGTAAATCATTATGTTACTATTATATTCATTATAAATAAAAAATATCCCATAAGTGTATGTGATTATTATCCCTATACACTCAAAGGACAAGCAATGAAATTGCAGATATGCA
>SDVV010031156.1:2500-11586 GCA_016164225.1 Gammarus roeselii
TGGCATGTTATCGCAACAAGATAGGCAAGATGCAACATAATAATAAGTTTTATTTGTAGTGTAGAAGGATCATTTTTTCTCCTCAAGATCACGGGTGGATGATTGATGGTCGAAACATTACCAAAATCAAAAATTTGTGGGAGGTTGACAAATCAGAGAGGAGCATAATAAATTATTATCCAGAATTGTGAATTCACATCATTCTTTTATTTGACTATGGTAAGTGAATACTGAAAAAGGGGGCATCTGGGATCTAAATGTATCATGAAATCATCAGGAACAAGTTACTCGAGTGCTGCAATGCACGCCGTTCTGAAAGAAATCGTATTGACATGGTTATTGATGGAGGGCAGAGAAATAATAATTTTATCCTGCCAATCTGCTTTCATGATAGTAAAGGGTCTGGATACAAACTTCAGGCAGAATATCTGCATAAGAGATTGATTGAATTCTTGTAAGAGGAAACTTCAAGACTAAAGACAAAGTATGAGCAGAGGAACATGGATTCAGAAATGTTAGTTAGCTTTGAATGGCTTATAATAGTTGAATTTGTCCTTTTCTGTGATCATTTATCAAATAGATTGGTTAAGATATTGTTTTCTCATCACCCAACATATCTCTTGGTGCTGCTAGGCTAGGTAACAGGGCTGAATGAAGTACCTGCTTAATTAAAGGTCACAACCTCTGCCGTGGCCTCAACCTTAGCCTCGCCCACAGAAGGGCTGGACACAGTTGATGCCCTGGGTCTAGAAATCTCAATAAATTTGCCCACTTGAGATGGTCCAAAGGAAGGCGTGAAGTTCAGCACATTTTGGTTACATTGTTGGCTGTAGTAGAGATAAGACTCTTGACTCTAAAGATCCTGATGTCTTTATTGAAAATGAAGAGGAAGTAAGTCAGTGCACATTTGGACTACAGCAGCAACCTTACATTGAAATCAGTTTGGATTGAGGTATCCTCCATAACAGACATGGGATTACCCTTGAAAGCTGTGAGAGGTTTTTATGGGCTTGGTATAAGCCTGGAGACCAAAGTATAGTGGAGAATAGCTTATAGTTAGTCATACAAGTCCAAGCAGCTGTTCAGTTACCTGGTCACTTGGTTTGTCACAACTTCTTTAGAGCAATATCAGCAATATTGAGGGATTATTCAACAACACGAGAACAGGGGTTCCAATATGTGGAAGGTAAGTTGCCAATAACTAGTCATACCTGCAGTACTATTGAGCTAACACTCAAGGCTCACTCTAGTTAGCTCAAGGCATAGAACTCCTCCTCATGACTATAAATCCTTGTCTTCACCCACTGTTGATTGTCAGTTTATGTGAAAGGGAGAGCCTTTATTCTTGCCACTAGGGCTGTTTGGCACTCATTGATCCTCCTGCAGCTACCAAGGCTTGAGAAGGCTTTTTAGAGACCGAGCAGGGCTTTTGCCCCGGCTCTGATGACTCACAGCAATTGGATTGGACTAAGGTGCTCATCTCCAACATAAACATTACAAGTTAGGAGTGGCATATGGCAATTGAGATTTGTGTGAAGGCATTTGCAAATGTAAATAAGTATTCCATAACATAGTTTGAATACAAAGTGATACAACAAAAAAATTTGAGCGTCAACAGAGAAAAAAGGATTGATATTCCATAGGTGTCTGGTGCATTTATGTGTGACTATCGTGTCCATCAAGGAACAAATGAATACATTAAATGATCAAACCCCCATTCTTCAGGAACCCTTAGGCTTAGAGTTTCCCCTAGTGGGTAGCAAGGACTCAGGCAGGTCACCTTGCCAGTGCTTGACTCTGTATCAATAAGTGTTCAAAACCAGTAGCAATATCTCTTGGAGGGTTTGAGGGCTTCTTAGGTCATTGGACAGCAAGAGGGGGCTGGATGCCTGCAATGCAATCTTCAGTTTTAGGAGACAGTGCATTTGCTAGTGTTTTGAATGACATGGTGTTCATTTGAATGCTCTCAGCTATAGTTTTCATCTATTGTTCCATTTTATCAGGTAAGGCTCTACGCGAAAGGACTTGGTCGGGGTTGACAGATGATTTTAACTCAGCCATGCCTGCAAGTATATTTATGTATTAGAATATTATGTTTTCTTACAGCAAGTTGTAATAGGGCTGATGGAGTGAAGCAATGGCTGCCAATGATAGGTATGTCCGCATATATAGATCACTACTGTCAATGACCATGGAGGCATTTGTGCAAGCTTCCTAAATTTACCACACGGGCGTTCGGAAGAGCCTTGCTGCCTCAAGTATTTTGAGCCCTTTATTTCATGAGATGTGACTCAATAAGCATTATGTGCAAGCTTCCTAAATTTACCACAAGGGCGTTCGGAAGAACCTTGCTGCCTTGAGTATTATGAGCCTATTGTTTTATGAGATGTGACTCAAAAGGCATTATGTGCAAGCTTCCTTAATTTACCACGGGAGCGTTCGGAAGAACCTTGCTGCCTCAAGAATTTTGAGCACTCTCTTTTATGAGATATGACTTGATAGTCTATGTGGAAGAACCATGCTTCCTTGAGAATGTTGGCACACTATTTATGAGATATGACTCAATATGCCGTATGGAAGAAACGTGCTTCCTCGAGCAAGTTGACACTATTTATGGGATATGACTCGAAAGGTCGTTTGGAAGAACCGTGCTTCCTGAGGTGAGGAAGCGGCTAAACGGCAACAAAACCAAAACCGCAGAGCGACTCCAGCAAAACTGAACCACCAGGGACCTACCCGGTGAGACTACCGGGCAAACCCGGCTTGCGGAGAAAGCCCAAGACCCCAACACAGAGGACACGGAGGCCACCGACAGCAAAAAGGAGGCCCCCGACCTCAACCAAACGTGAGTCAATCAAGGCCACCCTGGTGGAACTACACCACCTCTACCCCCAGAGACCGAGGAAACCAGAAGAAAAACTGGAAAAACTCGACTGGCTTCACATTGGTCTTTAACAGATCAAGGGCTCAGCCGGCTGCAAACCCAGAATTGCGCCTGCCAACCCAAAACAGGTACAGAGCTCTTGATGAGCCAAAAACCCAAGCAACCAGTGCCCAGAAGAAGAAAGGGTAAAAAAAAACAGCAGCCACAATGAGCTGACCAACAACCTTGTTGGAGACTCGCTAGTGGGAGGACTTGGAAACTACTTCACCAAGCAAAATTCCCTGAACCAGATCGCGAAAGCGATCCCATGTGCGAACCTCTCCCGAGCCAGAGCGGCAGTGTCAAGCATGACCACCGACAAACGCAGATCTATTATTGTATTAGCAGGAGGAAACGACCTCTTCCGGCGGAGGGGGTGAACCGGCCTCACCGAACCCTTCATGGCCAACTCCAAGGCCCTAATTAATACAGTAAAAGAGAAAAGCACCAAAGACAACATCATCGGCCTTGTCCCCCGCCTCAAAATCTCAAAAGTGGCGCACAGCAAAGCCGTCGCCCTGAACAGAAGGGTGAAGGCACTGTGCAACATAAAAAGGGTGAGATTCATCGACCTTTGGAGCGACTTCCTGAACAAGAGGGTGCTCTACAGGAAGGACGGAGTCCACCTCAACGCAGCAGGATCATGCCAACTGGCTGACCTGATAAACACGAGGCTCTACATAGACCTCGGGCAACCCGCTAAACAGGGAGGCCCAAAACACCAGCACCCCCCACGCTCACATCCTAGCGATGGAGCAACTCCTTCAACAGACCCACACACAGAGGGTAACAGGCGGAGGTAGAGATGAAGGAAAAGGAAGAAGAAGAAACCCTCTCCCGCCCCTGACAGATCCACTGACTCCTCGGACACGGAGATCGAGTCCAAGACACCCCCCCCCCCAGCACAAAAACCGGAAACAAAGCGCCCCCTACAAACTCAGTGGGGGCCGCCAACAACACCGCACTGGCCAGACCTGAGCACGACATCAGCTACAGCTCCACGAGCTCAGGCGAAGGTAGTACACACACCAGTGGAAGAGACACCACCACCAGCTCAGACACAGACACTGAAACCCCCGACGATGAAACGATAATCCATCTAGAGCAGACGATTATCGAAGAAACCGTCCCTGTGGAGGAAGCCATTGACGACGGGGACAGGGCAAACCAACCTGACCCGGCGAACAGCAACGGCGCTGAATCGGGCGACAGCGGGACCGAAGCTGACGCGCGCGTGGCAACCGCAGAGAAGACTCCGAGACTGACAGTGACAGTCGGAGTGATGACGAGGGAAACGACCCGGACCCTCAACCTCCCCCATCACCCCCCAGGAGAGGTGAGCAGCCACCACCACATCCGGAAAACGAGAACGCATCCGAAGAGCCGTGAACAACATAGATGGCCTCCGGATGCTTCTTCTGAACGCTAGATCAATCAGGAACAAGCAAGCAAAATTTCGCTGTCTTGTTGCTTCTGAAATGCCTGACATAATAGGCATCACGGAAACCTGGATCCAGACAGAAGGAAACGATTTCGAACGCGAGTTCAAACTTGAAGGGTATAACCTTTTCAAAAGAGACCGTCAGGCCAGACGGTCTCTTGACACCCCACATGAGGTCATAGGTATCGAAATCGAAGGCACAGCCATAAAGCTACACGTACTTCTCGTGTACCGGCCACCCCACCAAACGGTGGATAGCGACCAATCCCTCTACGAGCTCTTCACACAGCTGATCCACAACAGGGTAGCAGTGATTATGGAGGACTTTAACTGCAACGTTGTCTGGGAAAATCGAACGGCAGACGTAGAGGGGAACAGATTAGTCGACTTCGCCAATGACAACTTTCTGAAACAACTGGTTGACGAACCCACCAGGGGAAACAGCTTCCTAGACCTAATCTTTGCTACGGAAGAAAACCTGGTTACCCAGGTTACTGTAGGTGCCTCTGGGCACCAGTGACCATAATATGGTCAGGTGCGTCATCCACGTGCCAACAAACCGAGCGATTCCCAACGCTAAACGAAGGCTCAACTTCCGAAGAGCGGACTTCGTTAAGTTCAAAAGGGACCTCGGCAATCTCCAACCAAGCTCCAATTGAAGCATCCTGGACAGATTTCAAGACCAAATTCCTGGTCGTCCAGGAAGGTTGCATCCCAACCAAGGAAGTGGGAGCCGACCAAAAGCCACATCCTAAGTTGTTCAACAGAGGAATCCAAGCAGTCATGCCCACGAAAGACCGTGCACACAGGCGCTGGAAACAAAACCCTTCGTACCGATTGCGGAACGAACATAGGGAACAATGTAGAGTGGTAAAGAGGCTAATCAGAGTAGCCCAACACAACAAAGAACGCCGAATTGCAGCCACCTGCAAACGTAACTCGAAAGAGTTCTTCAGCCACGTTAACAGCAGGAAACCCATCAGAGCTTCTATCGGCCCACTTACCATGGACCAAGGAACTCTGACAATAACAAATGCGGAGATAGCGGAGGTACTTAACCAGTACTTCGTTAGCATGTTCACCGAAGAGAGTGAAGATGCAATCCCGGAACCCTCAATTAGGTACCGGGGGATGCAACCCTTGGAAGACATCCAATGCACAGCCGCAGAGATAGTAGGGAAAATAAAGAATCTGAAGGCGAACAAATCTGCAAGCTCCGACGGGTTCCTCCCGAGAGTAATAGAGGCTGTCTCGGACAAAATTACCCCCCATCTCCTGGTGCTATTTAACCAATCACTGGAAGAAGGGGCGGTTCCCGAGGACATGAAGATAGCCGACGTTACCCCTATCCACAAGAAGGGGCCGAAAAAAACTCCCGGGAAACTATAGGCCCATCAGCCTCGCATCAGTCGTGGGCAAAATGTTGGAATCCATTATTGCAGACCAAATCGTCAACCATCTGGAGACGAACAATCTCCTAGGGAACAGTTAGCATGGATTTCGATGTAAGAGATCATGCCTGACCAACCTGTTGGAATTCTTCCACCACATGATCTCCATCTAGGACGACTCAAGGGCCATCGATATCCTGTACCTTGACTTCAAGAAGGCATTTGTTAAGGTCCCTCACAAGAGACTCCTCACCAAGCTTAGAGCTCTTGGAGTTGTAGAAAGAATCTGGGAATGGATAGAGCACTGGCTCTCAGATATAAGGCAGAGAGTGGTGATCAACGGTGTTGTAGGGCGTGCCTACTACAATTGGTTGTATTATAAAGTTTTGTTAGCCTGTTTCAGTCTTGAATTTATTAAATAAAAATGTCCTATTTTGTTTCTGAATAAAAAGTTTATGATTTTAGCTGCACTGACAGACAAATGGAAGATAGTGGTCCTCGACTGTATTGATTGGTGATGAACTAATTTTAGCCATGCTGCTGGTAGTTGTTGCAGATTCCATATCTACTCTTGGTTGCCTTGGCTCCCTTATTGTGCTGTGTGTTTTGTGAAGTATAGTGAATCTTGTGAATGCATTTTGATTCTCCCCATTGGTGCACCTGGTCCCCATATCAAATAAATTTGTTTGGTGGATGCCTTTCTAGATCCGTTTGCTAGAGGACTCTGTCTGTGAGACGTGAACTACTAAAACGGTGAAAGCTCACCGTGGACCCCGGTTAGGAGCGGGGTCCTTCAAGGATCAGTCCTAGGCCCACTCCTGTTCCTCATTTACATAAAGGACCTAGGCGCAGGCGGCGTCAGCAAAATATCAAAATTTGCTGACGACACAAAACCAGGAGAGAACGCCGCAAAACCCACAGCTGTCGAGTACCTGCAGCAGGATCTTGACAGAATCGGGTATGGTCCGAGGCATGGCAGATGCCTTTCAACACGGACAAATGCACAGTTATGCACATCGGCAGAACAAACAGATCGGCGAACTACTCCCTACTGGGCAGCCAGATCCTGACCACCAACCTAGAAAAAGATCTAGGAGTGTACATTAGCGCTGACCTGAAATTCTCCAGGCAGTGCGCTGAAGTAGAGAAAAGAGCCAACAAAGTCCTTGGATGCATCGGAAGGCAATTCAGGAACAGGGACAAGAAGATAATCCTAACCCTGTACAATACCCTATTTAGACCACTATTGGAGTATGCCGTCCAATTCTGGTCCCCCCCCCCCTGATCCAAGACATCAAGAGACTGGAAAGGGTACAGGCTAGGGCAACGAAGATGATCTCATCTGTCAGACACATGGGGTATCAGAGAAGATTACGGGAACTGGATCTTTTCACCCTCGAAAAGCGTAGGCTTCGAGGACAGCTAATTGAAACCTTTAAAATCCTGAAAGGCTTCAATAACGTAGAGTACAGAAACCTCTTCATGCTAAATGACCACCATACCAGGAATCACGGGCTGAAACTCCAACCAGAAAGATTCGATACCCGACCCTGCGGTGACCTGATGACCTACAAAATCATCAACGTCTGGAATAAACTTCCACTGGCAGTGACTGCGAGCGAATCAGTGGAGACTTTCAAGCGTAGGCTAGACAGGATCCTCCCCGAACTCGACTATCAGTGATAGTAGCAAAGGCATTTAGGACAGACTCGAGAGCCAGAGGGGCGGGGGGGCATCTGGCGGGATCTGCACTAATAGCAGCCCCAACGCCCCACTGGCATCTCATGGGCTGCGGAGATGGTAAAGCCCCGGAAGTGATGATGAAGGGGAAAGCAGCCCCCGTGCAGCGCACGGGGGTCAAACAGGGAACCCCCTGTGCTACCCCAGAAAAGTCAGCATCCAAAGCTACGACCACCACACCAGCCCCACACAACACATCGGACAGAACGGGTCAGGCAATAGGCCGACCCGAGAGTAGCTGGCCACCTGCCCGTGGTGAGAGAGGCTAAGCTGTATCACCCACAATACAGTGAACCAAGCGCCAGCGCAGTGCGACAGGAGACAGCCCTGCTCTAACATACCGGTCTCTGGTTGGGTAGGGACAGCCTATTTAAAGGCTTCCCACTACACTGCTCCCCACCCGTTCAACATCAGGGTGGGGGGGGAGAGATGAGGTCCCACGACGGTTACAGAACCAAGAGGATGCTCTGCAGCACACAAAAGCCTTTTTGGGGTCTGTGTGACTGGAGAGAGTTTCACACGGGATTCCCCCCTGGGAGGACTCCAGGAGGTTCACTTCAATGCAAAGTGAAGGATGGGCAGAGATTGCCTCTTTGTATCTGTAGTTCCTTGTGACTCCTCAAGAAAGTTGACACTATTTATGAGATATGATTCGATAGGCGGTTTGGAAGAACCGTGCTTCCTCAAGCATGTTGCATGGCACACTATTTTATCGTATGCACGAACCGTGCTTCCTCGAGCATGTTGGCACACTATTTATGAGATATGACTCGATAGGTCGTATGCACGAACCGTGCTTCCCCGGGCATATTCATCACACTATTTATGATATGACGCAATACGCAGTATGTGCGAGGTTCCTGATTGTATCGCAACGGCATTTAAACAACTAAGACGGAGGACATGTAAGTGAACGAAATCCCAAACAAGGACGCACAAAGGGACAAGAGTTGTTGTCGGTAATGTATGGTAACAAAGTTGTAGGTTCTCTAAGGTGCTTAATGCTGTACTTAACTCTGTTGATCCGGACGTGGCGGGAAACAGCGGGAGCGAGCACATAAAGACCGTCGCGGACGCGTACAAAAACTTGAATGATGATTCTATGGGGTCTCAAATTATTGACTCATCAGAATTTAGGGATGCCCTTAGGTCACTTATTGCTTATAGTCGCCGAGAGGGTGGAATGAAAACGCTTGAAGAATTATGATGTTTATTGTGCCTATTATACTCGGAAATGGTACTTATATTTGGAGTGTCGTGCAGGTAGTCGAGAGTGGAGCGGACATCAGACACTCTAGGAAGAAAAGGGGGGCCAGGACACGGGATGGTCGTGATCCAATGACCGCGCTGTTGAGTCACGATTAGGACCAAAACGGTCCTGCATATTCGACTGGAAAGTGGAGCCGACGAGTGGTTGGTAGCAGCAACACGCAAGGAGAGGCTGCACGCAAGAAACATCATGTTAGTTCAACAAGCGCTTGCTTCACCCCAATGGGGTGACGGTGGTAGGTATAATTAGAAATGGCATTACACATGACACATCCCTGAGAACATTATGACGTACACACAAATATACACATACACACACACA
>SDVV010031157.1:0-11585 GCA_016164225.1 Gammarus roeselii
CGTAGTACCGGCCATCACTGCAGTGACTCACGTCGAGTGTTCCGTAGTACCAGCCATCACTGCAGTGACTCACGTCGAGTGTTCAGTAGTACCGGCCATCACTGCAGTGACTCACGTCGAGTGTTCAGTAGTACCGGCCACCACTGCAGTGACTCACGTCGAGTGTTCAGTAGTACCGGCCATCACTGCATTGACTCACTTCAAGTGTTCTGTAGTACCGGCCATCACTGCAGTGACTCACGTCGAGTGTTCCGTAGTACCGGCCATCACTGCAGTGACTCACGTCGAGAGTTCAGTAGTACCGGCCACCACTGCAGTGACTCACGTCGAGAGTTCAGTAGTACCGGCCACCACAGCAGTGACTCACGTCGAGTGTTCCGTAGTACCGGCCATCATCGCAGGGACTCACGTCGAGTGTTCCGTAGTACTGGTCATCACTGCAGTGACTCACGTCGAGTGTTCCTTAGTACCGGCCATCACTGCAATGACTCACGTCGAGTCCTCCGTAGTACCGGACATCACTGCAGTGACTCACGTCGAATGTTCCGTAGTGCCGGCATCACTGCAGTGACTCACGTTGAGTGTTCCGTAGTACCAGCCATCATTGCAGTGACTCACGTCGGGTGTCCCGTATTACCGGCCATCACTGCAGTGACTCACGTCGAGTGTTCCGTAGTACCGGCCATCACTGTAGTGACTCACGTTGATTCCTCTGTAGTACCGGCCATCCCTGCAGTGACTCACGTCGAATGTTCCGTAGTGCCGGCATCACTGCAGTGACTCACGTTGAGTGTTCCGTAGTACCAGTCATCACTGCAGTGACTCACGTCGATTGTTCCGTAGTACCGGCCATCACTGCAGTGACTCACGTTGAGTGTTCCGTAGTACCAGCCATCACTGCAGTGACTCACGTCGAGTGTTCCGTAGTACCGGCCATCACTGCAGTGACTCACGTCGAGTGTTCTCTAGTGCCAGCTATCTCTCTCAAACATTGATAATTTTAATCAGGTCTTTTTGTCGACTTGTTTCTGAATGACTACAATGATCACAAGTATATTTCTCAATGACATATTAAAACAAACGGCCCAACATTACGCTGACACTTGTACTAATTAACCTGAAATTATTTGCTTGTGATTTATTATAACGGAAAACGGTTTTGGTATCAATCACGAGTTCTGTCGCTGTAATACCCAAAAAGGAGAAAGCTGTTTGTGTTCCAATCTCCTCTCGGGCACAAAATATAGCGATGCAAATGTAGGCTGTTGCTTGACACGGGGAAGAATGGAATTGAGCTATGCACTAAAACACAAAACCCCAAACAAGAAACGAACTTCCGGACCAAAGGAGTCAGCGATCGCTTCTAACAGCGAGGGACGCATCTTGTATTTCTTGCAGCTTGAATTGAAGTTTTCTGAGACATGAAATAGAAGCATAAATTTGCAATTATTTTGAAAGGTTCTACCGCACTTTTCTAACTACATCGTACCTTCGTGTCACTCGCCATAACATGAAGGCCTGCACGCTGGCCTGATGCGTGGGTTAGAGTCACGTCACTCGTCATAACACGAAGGCCTGCACGCTGGCCTGATGCGTGGGTTAGAGTCATGTCACTCGTCATAACACGAAGGCCTGCACGTTGGCCTCGTGCGTGGGTTAGAGTCATTAGTAGAGGATTTGTCGCTCTGACGGCAAACATCTTTTAATGACACACGAATACTGTTAGCGGACCGAACCTGTCTAGCTAACAGCCCAGAACGATTCTGATCACTGGACTAAAATGCACTTAAGTTGGCTTTCTGGTGTGGGGAAAACGCAGGAAGAAAATTGTGGATCTATGAGTTCTTAGGCAAAAGAGCGATCATTGCTTATGACGTCCACTTGGCCGACGATGGCCTAACACATTCGGTGAGGGTGCGACAAGGTTAATTGCAATCAAGCAGTAATTAAATCCGATCGATGCTTAGTTCTGGAGTCTTCCAAGGTCACCCATTGAAGCCACTCAACCACAAATATTATTTCTCCCACTGATCGTGATAAGATTTGCAATTTTATATTATTGTTGATTTAAAAATTATCCTAAGAACAAAATGAAAGCTGCGTCGTGCAGATGTCAGCTCCATGAGAATACAAAGCTGCAAGTGGGTGGCGATCACAGAGATCATATTCCCACCTTCCTGGACACCTTCGCCTACCGGAACCTTTTTTTCTTTCATTTGAGGGTTACTTTCGGTTGTGTATGAATATTCATGAAATATGTTCTTCTATTATTCATCTTTTTGTGTTCTAATAATTTTTTTAAATGTTATCTTTAATAGTCGACAAGCCCTGGGGGCATTGATCGGCTGTTCGCCCTTTCAAAACAGCCTCAGAGGCATAACATATCTTTCTCCAAACAGGTTTAAAGGTACAGGTAAATATTCAAACTAAGCAAGCCCTCTGTGTTGGTCCAGCGACACCAACATCCACATGGTGCTAGTCACCAAGCGCATTCAAGGTCGTCGATATCTATTCAAACTAACCAAACCCCTGTGTGTTGCTCCATGAGCAGCAACCGACACACCATGACTGGTGCCAAACCCCTTAACATCGTCCAACAAACCGGTTCTTCTACCTCGCAGGCGTCGATCCGTGACTATAGCTCGGGTATTCTAATAACATCCCATGCACGCTCCTTCGAGTTGTTTCATGGACAGCAACAGCCCAATCCGATGAAACAAATAACGGTATTAGAAGGGCATTTATCAATACGCCAGCGCAAATGATTCGAAATCACACCAAGCTGTACGCTCACCACCAACAACCACATGGTGTTAACCAACTCCCCTGGCACTCCACAACACATGGTACCGTCGTAACTGTAAAGCCATATCCTTCTTGCCTCAGTAAACCTGTTTTCGACCCTGAAGGTGGTGATTGGCTGCTGCTATGTCTGTCGCTCTACAACTACGTACACACATTTAGCCCCTGTAGAGACCATTACAGCAGAAAAAAAATATTCTACAGAGTAGAACATATTATTAGCCCTCGAGGCGTACACTGACCCATAGCCTCGAGTGATACAAGAGGGTTGATACGCTTTTCTCTCACATTGCTCTCTAATCATTAGCTCATTCCTTACATAGCAGACTTGCTCAGCTGTTTAGTTACATAAGATATGTTCATTTTACATAGCCTCGAGTCAAACTGTGACCTAAATACTCTAGTTTTATTTTCTTTCTATTTAATTAGCTACGCACACTTCCATAGAAATTAGAGTATAGCAAAAGGATAACAACGATACAATAATAGTACCTTATTCGTTTATTAAAGCAATACGGATTCACAATTAGTTAGTACAACACCTCCAGTGTTGCAATTAATTTAACAACAATTGACTTTGTTTACAACATTACTAAAAATACGTATAGAAAATGGCCAGCACTACATTATAAAAGCTATGCGATCATTATTAAACGGAATCATATGTATTGGAGGGAGATCACGTTTAATAATTCGCAAATCTTCATTGCTAAGAATAATTGTACCTTCCTTTAGCTTTGATTTCAAATTTCGATATGTTGCACAAAGTTGCTGCCTTTCATTATTATATTGCATAAAAATATCAGACCCTCCTAACAGCAGCACTAAACGATAAACAGCTTCAACATCAGGGAACTACTGTACAGTTTTTATAAAACTATTAAAAGTTTCAGGTGACATCGAAGCGATGCCGCTGTCCAAAGAGCTCATAGAGAAGCGGTACAATCCACATTGTAAGTTACTTCCAGTGATCCTAAAATCCGGAGTTTGAGTCATGAGTTCCATTTCAATGTTTTTTCTGCACAGATAATGATGTCTCTAACAACAATTAATGCAGGGGCTCCAATGAGGGTTGCCCAAGCGGAAGTTGGTCTTATGTAGCACAGTGTGCCGTAGATTATGGAATGTAGAAGTTTTGTTAACATAACTCAGTTTGTTAAAAACTAGTTATATTTGTAATACATGTTCGAACATGTATGAATGTATTACATATTTGATAGTACATGTTAAAACATGTTTTAATATTAAATATACACAAATGATCACAATACAATTCATTACTTCATATACATGTTACAACACGGATTTACATTTTCACATTACATATACGGTTTACTATCCATATACATTGCTAAAATCTACAAATGTACAAACATTTATTTAATCTACTCCACTTGTATTTTTTTCGATTACAGCGTGAAACACTCTCGTCTGCTTCATCACTTATACGTTTTTTCATTGCTATGCTTGAGGGATGGCCAATAGCTACAAGTGTTGTATTAATAATATAGAAGCGTTTAAATATATCCATTAGACAGCCCAACTTTTTTTTTTAGTAGAATATAAATTGATTTTTTTTGAACTAATATTGAAACATTTCACGAACACTTGTTTAATAGTGCCTGCTTGTAGATCTCTATACATTTGATGTTTTATTTTCTTCTGTTCACGATAAGGATCACATTTACAACAATAACATGGCGTTCAGCTCATACGGGTCCTCTGTTAATAGAAAGTACGACTTGAGTAGTAAACAAATCGCTTCAGAAATTATATTCCCTGCCATCTCGCCTTTAAGATATCCAAAACTCCTTTTCCTAGACATATCATAGAAGGGACTTTCAAACTTATAGTTACGTAGATTCGTATGAGGGGCCTGAGCCCCTGATTGCATTTCATGATGTATATCATCAACTCTAGTGAACCCCAGAATTAGGCTATCGGTGTCATTGTGCAGTCATTTGACATTTTCCTCGTGGTACTTTTTTATTACGTTATGGAATAGATTAAACATCTGTAATTTACTATTTGTAAGTATTTGAAGCCCTACATGGAGTGGTTGATCTGAAATAATCTCTGTTGTGTTTATGAAAATTGAATAATCAACATCAATGTCAATACTACGCTGCAGGGAAGGGTCGGCGCAATATTTCTCAAACATTGCTTGTGTTTTAACGATTCTGTGTTTAGTACACCGTAACCGTTTGTTTGATATAATTTCCTCTTAACACATATTTGATAATAACTTATATAAATAGGATTTAAACAAAATTTTGCTCTTTGTTCTTAATTCCATATTTCTCTCGACAAACGATTTAAAAAAGGGTTGTCGTTCAAACGTAATAATATTTTTTATAAAGGTAACTTGAACACCCAATTCAATGTAAAGCTGTAACAGAGAGAGAGTTGTAAGATAATTTTCCTTCTTCAAATGAGATGCTACTAACCTTTTACTTGATTTAAAATTACGGTCAACTTCGTTGATCTTCTTTGAACTATAGTTTGATAGGTCCTGCATAGTAACGTACTGCCAGGTGGAGGTCATCTGTGCGTTCGCCCACTTTCGGAGGAATTAAAAAGTCACACTCAATAAAATAACCAATTTAATCAGAGGGATTTTGTTTCAAGTCGAATTGTTCCATTTCCATATGCTCCGATTTTTTAACTTAAAGTGAAATAAAGGGTGAACCATATTCGATGGTGTATAGTGTTGTAATCAATGTACCCGATATACTTTGTTTCCATTTGAGGGTCGTATGAAGATATATATTTGTTGTTTGCATTAAATTTATTACAAACTGCTGTTGTATAACCACCTCGAAGTGATCTTTCCAGCAATGTCCCCGTCTCCGGGTTGCGCATCAACTCAAGTTCAGCTTTAGATTCTAATAAAGCATCGTCGAACGCGAATGAGGGTAGTGTGATACAATTGGTAGGGTCTAGATTGTAACTGTTTTAAGGCTGGAACGGATATATGTGAAAACATCTGCCCGAATAGCTGTTTCCCATGTTAGATATAGATAATGGAAATCCCCTAGATTCTGACATTTTCCCACTTGCCAAACATTTTGTGTCTATTTATAATCTTCATCTGAAATACCCTCATTTCTAAGGGTAGAGAAGCACTATCTTTCGAAGGCAATGATGTCTCTGAGAATTCCTGGTATGAGCTGAAATAATCGTACCAATAAACACCTTCACCCAAATACAGTTCTGTAGCAGCGGGCGGGTAGTTTGTCAAAGCTTATTTAGTTATCCTCATCTTTTCCCCCGACGACACCATTTCATAGCAAAGATCAGACAGCTCACCAATTTTGTGGCTGCGCGTTTCACATTCCATGTCCTCGACACTCTAGTTGTGTAGAATTTTTTGCTAGAATTGCTTAGCACATTCATTTTGAAACGTTTGGCTTTTAGGCCTTTCATTATTTATTTACCGTCATACGCACCGAGGTTATGCACTAACTAACGAAGTGACTAGGAACAATGGATACAAAATCGTTGGGAAACGTTTCTCACTCGACAGCACGCGCAATTTCTTCACGTATAGAGTTGTCGAAGAATTGAACAAACTTCTACCTGAGGTTGTAAACAGCAATACAATCGAAACGTTCAAGTCGCGGCTCGATTAGTTCAACATAAATCGTCGATAAATAGCTAAGCCGTTCTATTTCCTGTTGTCTTAAAAAACAAATGGCACACGAAGCTCTCTTAGACGTTCTACTTCAAAACTAATCCTCTTGCTACCAAAAGGCAACTTAGTTTGGGCCAATAGACCTGTTGTTGTCTTCCTACACTTGTAAACACTTGTAAGCTCTGTTTTGTCACATATATAGTGCGAATTATTCAACTTACAAGGCGCGCATAAGCAGTTTTGAAAATTAGATTGTACTACAACATTATTCCCAATTTAACCTTTGATGTCGTGATCATAATCGCGGTGATTTTTTACAGTTTTCGAGAATTTCACATGACACATTGCGCAATGTGTAGCTGCCTTAAATATCTTTTCATCTTCACGAGTGGGCATGGGAGTTCTATATGTGACCAGATAACTTTTTAACTCATCCCAATATTTCGTGATATTGTCAAAGAAGTGTTCAACCAATACTTTAGTTACTGCGCTCCATCTTTTGCTTGACAATGTTCCCTGTGCGGTCTATTATTATGGAACAATGCGACACAAGTTTGTGACCGTTTTCAAATTCGGTGTTCATGGTAGGTGGTGTATCTGTTCTTACTAGAAGACGTTAGCCATCTAATACAGCACTAAAATAAGGGCTAATCATACAATTGTAGTCTTTAAACTTTCTCACATCGCCCTATTTAGGATAAAAAGCCTTCTGTTGACAAACGGTTCCCAAGCAGTTGCTCTCATGTTGAACTTTCACACCTTCTTTGACGAAACCTCTCAGACATACCATACAGAATTAGCAGCTTCTTATATCTTTAGAATTATTGGTACACTGCACACACATGTAATTATTTAAATCCTAAATCAAACACAAATGATTTTTATTAAACCTTAGATGAGACACTGCTTTTACACCTACTTTTATTGAAACTACTCGATCGTACGAGACCTAATTTATATCGATTTTTACTTCAACGTAATGTTTTTACTCATCAATCATTCACAGCTAAGTTGTTAAGTGTTTCATATTTCGATATATATTCTAATGCGGTAGGGTATGTTATTTCGTTAGGGAAGTTCAACGTTGACTTACGTATTCTGTAAAATTTAGCTCTGCCTGTGTGATGTGAAGGTCTGGTTTGATCATTCATTGTACATGCGATGAGGTGTAATTCTGTTCAGTCATTCCGTTTCTCGCTGTTTATGTTTATTACTTCATTTCTCACAGCCCAATGTTGCGGATACAGCACAAATGTCCCTAACTTAGTTTCAAATGTCCTAGACATGCCAATAAAGACGAGACAGATTCGTTCAATATCGCGAATTGTCCAACCTCTCTCCTCGACTGTATTATTATTATACTTGCTTTGAATTTTCTCTTATAACAAATTTGAAGTTAATTCAATATCTTGGTAGTTACTGTAGCGAAACATTGTGCTAATAATTTGGTTGCTGATATTAGTAAAACCGTCCACATTGTCTTGAATCAGATTACATTCGACAACTATTTGCAAGCTACTTATTTTATTCATTGATAAAAATGAACCTATTTTTGTTTCCAATTCATCTTTATTTTAAATAAGAAACTCACTAGGTAGGATGTGATTACATGCTCTGGATTCATATTCACTAGATATTTCACGAACTCTAAGCATTTCATTTCTTTCGTGCGTATCAGACTCTCAACAAGAGTATCGTGGCCAGATTCACTATTTGAAACGTCAACATCCCTTGAATCATCAAGCGTTACACTAACACCCTCCTCATGAGCGTCCTCGTTACTGTTGTTATCCTCCTCATGAGTGTCCTCGTTACTGTTGTTATCCTCCTCATGAGCGTCCTCGTTACTGTTGTTATCCTCCTCATGAGCGTCCTCGTTACTGTTGTTATCCTCCTCATGAGCGTCCTCGTTACTGTTGTTATCCTCCTCATGAGGGACCTCGTTACTGTTGTTATCCTTCTTATGAGCGTCCTCGTTACTGTTGTTATCCTCCTCATGAGCGTCCTCGTTACTGTTGTTATCCTCCTCATGAGCGTCCTCGTTACTGTTGTTATCACAGACATTATCACTATTTCGGGAATTTTGTCCGCCGCCAAAGTAGTCTTGCGCACTCGTGTCCAAGTCTTCGCTACAGCCCCCTCTGCTGTCACTTCGTTGTTACTCAGATGCACTGTCATTGTCACACACGAATGCTTAAGTCAAATTTACAGACATGTCACCTAAGTTGTTACTGATTTCTAAATCATACGCCGAACAACATCGCGCATTGTCTTCACTAAACGAAACAAATGGTTCGTCTAATATTGTTAAGATGCCGACGTCGTCACTATTACCATAGCTGGAACACTATCACTAGCTGTAAGGTTCCCTACATCATTATATATGAAACTTGCATTTGAGGTTTCAGATATGGCACATTCGTTTTAGCTGTTCTCCAAGTCAGAATATGCAGTACTACAACGCGCATTTTCCTCACTAAAGGAAATGACATCTCATCCAAAATGGCGAGAACACTGTTATCGTCAGTGTTACGACTGTTTACAGAGCTATCACTGATACACACACTTGCGTCCACAATCCTGAAACCTGCGACGATGTCGCTAGCAGTACCGTTGAAACAGTCTTCTTAATTATCACCGCCTTCTTCGTATGGTATAGTTGTATTCTCTTGTGTGGTCTTGGTATCTTTGTTGTTACAGTTGTTAATGATATACTTGCCAACGCGACAGTCACAGTTCTGAGGGCCAATTACTTGGGAAGAAGTGACGACAGAGTTTGCTGTATCGGTATTAGAATATCCTGTCAGGTGATACCTCTAATGCTGATGACTCTTTTTATTCATGTTCCGGCTCCATCTTTTCTTTGTTAGCATTTGCTCCTGAGGATATTTACTCCGACTCACTCAGACAGCGAGAGCAGCGATGAGTAAGCGGTACACGGCTGAAGCGAGTGAGGATAGCGTTTGCTCCTGAGGATATTGACTCCAACTCACTCAGACCGCGAGAGCAGCGATGGGTAAGCGCTGCACGGCTGAAGCGAGTGAGGATAGCGTTTGCTCCTGAGGATATTTACTTCGACTCACTCAGACCGCGAGAGAAGCGATGGGTAAGCGCTGCACGGCTGAAGCGAGTGAGGATAGCGTTTGCTCCTGAGGATATTCACTCCGACTCACTCAGACCGCGAGAGCAGCGATGGGTAAGCGGTGCACGGCTGAAGCGAGTGAGGATAGCGTTTGCTCCTGAGGATATTTACTCCGACTCACTCAGACCGCGAGAGCAGCGATGGGTAAGCGCTGCACGGCTGAAGCGAGTGAGGATAGCGTTTGCTCCTGAGGATATTCACTCCGACTCACTCAGACCGCGAGAGCAGCGATGGGTAAGCGGTGCACGGCTGAAGCGAGTGAGGATAGCGTTTGCTCCTGAGGATATTTACTCCGACTCACTCAGACCGCGAGAGCAGCGATGGGTAAGCGCTGCACGGCTGAAGCGAGTGAGGATAGCGTTTGCTCCTGAGGATATTTACTCCGACTCACTCAGACCGCGAGACGAATTGATGGGTGAGCGGTGCACGACTGAAGCGAGGGTTGAGGTTAGCGTTTAATTAATGAAAGAGCCCGAGCATTAAAAAGATGTGTTTACGTTTGCACGTGTATAAACATGTACATGTGTGCGCGTACATTTGTGCGCGTTTTGTGTATACACAGCCATATAGAGGATTAACAGATAGAATAGAAGTTCAAATGGTTTGGGGTGAATTATTTAAACAATAACGTCCTTGATCATTTCAATTTTATCATATAATATGCTGTGTATGAACAAATCTATTCAAAGTGTTATTAATAATAAATCTTCAGATATAATGGGAAACAGACCTCATCAAGAATGGTGGAGATTATTTCAAAAACGCATCTCAATTTGTTCCACAGCCAAAGGCGAATTATCATAGCAGCGACGAGCAATTCTTTTATAAAAAGGTCTTGTTTCAAATCTCATCGATAAATATAAACATATGTTTGAACAAGTTATTGTCAGCGGGGTAGACTCGTTTCCTCTTAAAAGCTGCATACATGGAAAAATGGCTGTAATGAAAAATATATACGATTTTTTTTCGGACAACATTCATGCAAATTATAAGACACTGGTTAATACACGGCATATTTATGATGACGAAGCAATGCGTTCACAAGTTATTGGTTCAGTATTCACCAAAGGCAGACATTTGAAACTGAGTGTTTGTTGAATTCTACAAAATATATTTGCATCCGGTTGTAGATTGCGTTAAAGAAGTTTAAATGCGTCACATTTCATACTTTTTAAATGCGGATAAAAATTTGGTGTTCTGCCAAGCTCAACAAATTTTCCGGTCGGAAATATTGAAAGCCTTTGGAGAGGTATATCATTAATACGTTTCTACAACTCCTTACTGGCATCTACTCCCATCATTTCGGTGTTGGGCATTCCAACACACAAATTTTACAAAATAAAACATTTCCACAGTTTTGAAATCGATACTTACCAGCCCGTTCTGTCTACCAGGACACTGAATGCATGAAACGTAATGGTAGCGATGTTTCCGTGTTTACATAATTACATTTACTGTCATGGTGAACTTCAAGATGAACTACATAGCGTATGAAAAATTATGTCAGTGTTGGAAGAATCGGTTTATGCTTCAACGCGATCGTTTTTTTTGTCTGAGTTGAAATTTTCCACAATGGCCCAAACTGCAAAGCTGTTTTTGGGCCGGTTTCCTCCAGTTATTTCATCGTGCATCCTATCTACCAAAATTTCGCAACTAAAATAAACATTTTCATCATAGGAAATTACAAACATAATGAGTTTTGCGGCAATTTACATCCAAGGGCTCGGTTATTCCAGGCGTGCCAACATTTGCATGGTAAGTGCCAGCGACCGCGCTACGAACAGTGACGGCTGCCTGTGGCAGGAAATAAATTCCACTGTGGGAGCAACTTTTTTGAAGAAATTAGTTACTTGGATGGAAAATATTTCTGGGCTGTTCGTACATGTAATACTGTTAAAACCTAGCGAAATAATAGCTATTATGCCATCAAAACACAGCGGTGGTGGGTAACAATTATTATATATGTAAATATACATATAAAAATTAATATATATATATATATATATA
>SDVV010031158.1:0-11585 GCA_016164225.1 Gammarus roeselii
CAAGTTTAAGTTTATTATTTATTCATTACATAGTGGCATGGTTACATAGGAACATTTCCATCATGTTAGGATCATTTCATCGTATTAGGAGCGGGTTACAATGCTATACGTTCACGCATTTTCGATTCGTACGATTATGGATAGTGATACATGGACAAGGGTTTTATTTTATCTATTACATAGTTACATGGGAATATTTACATATTATGAATATTTACAGGTTATAACTTGTTGATGTGTACGAAATTTCATCATTCACCCGAGTACATACGCCAAAGACGGTCTCACCCGGCTTACGTCTCTTCCATGTTAAATCCATGTTTACATTAGTATCATCAGTCATGACATATCGCTTCCTCTTTTTAGTGTCGGTAGGTTCAACTGCTATGATTTTTTTGGGAATGTCTGGATATTCATGGGCAAGAGTTGTGCACGCGTCGATATCGCAACGCTTGTTCACAAATTTACTGAGGCAATTTTTAATAGTGCGTAAAGTTTGAAGCTGGCATGCTTGTGCGTGAATGTTGTGTATGGTCACAAAGTGTGTGTATGTTTTCTGGTTATGGATGTCTCTGTATTGCTCATGTTTGATTTTGACTTGTGTTTGGTAATTGACACCTTTAGCAGCTGGTTTGTGGTCTCGGACTCGAGCAACACACTGTAACACGTTGTTTGCAAGCAAATGATCTCACTCGGGTAATCGTCGGCTGTTTCGCTTTTCAGTAGTCCCAGTTGTCATTTATCTGATTAATCGTATGAGGGATGATTTTTTCGGGTAGGTGGAGGAAGTCCATGTATTCAGCCAGGGGGAGATGGCCGCATTTTCCACCTTAATGTAGGTTCCACCTTTGAACAAGATGAGCACCGAGTCTCTGTCCGAGTAGATGAGCGAAACGTTGTCATCGTATTGGGGTTTCAGAGTGTTATAAAAAAGCTGTAGATTTTTGCTTTAGCTTCTGCTTGGAACTGATTAGATATATATTTATGATACCTTAGGTAACCGTGTGCAATTTTAATTGCTTATCGCATTTTTCAATGCAAGGCAGGAGGCGTTGTATTGCATTTCAATGCAAGTCATGTTGCATATCTGCAATTTCTTCATGAAAAATGGGTGATTTTTTGGGGTAGTTGGAGAAGACCATGTATTCAGCCAGAAGAGCTTGCTGCATTTCCGCATCAATATCGGCCAACACTTTGAACTGGAATAATATCTATCGCATTTCAATGCTACCCATTCTGTTTTGCAATTCATTGAAAGTCATGTTGCATATATGCATTTCAATGCTAGTCATTCGAGTTAAATTTAGGATATTGCAGACAAAGATTTATATGATATATTTTGATTGATATTAGTTTTATAACACGTTTTTTATTGGGTAATTACATGGGTTTATCATTTATACGAGAACATATGCCGATATAATGTATGTCGTATACACGGTTGATACCGGCATATGCCGGTAAAATGTAGGCGTATTCACGGTTGATGTCGGCATATGCCGGTAAAATGTAGGCGTATACATGGTTGATGCCGGCATGATGTAGACATACACACACATTTTATATGCATCTACAGGATCGGTTAACATCTGAGGCATTTTTACCTCATTAGGATCAAATCCCTTTTTTTTTGTTACAATATATTTAAAGTGGATCAGCCTTACGTCATGTTAAGTTAAAACAAATAATTATCCTAACCTAACCTAACCTGTTTATGCAAGAAATTATGTATTAACGATCGACTTTTCATGCTTGCATATGATATTCAGTGTTTCTAGGATTAATGCATAACAAATATCTCCACATGATTCCACATTTTTATTTATTCTTTGCAGTTTTGATACACACTTCCAATGTTGATCTAGCAAATTTCATATGTTTTCATAGATAATTTCATTGTTGTTTGATTGTTATAGCTGTTTTTTTCAAGTGATTCTTGATTTTTGATTTGACACAATTCTACATCACTTCTACATGTTATTCACACCCATCAAAAAACCTAACCCAACCTTTCCTAACCTAATCTCATGTACGGTGTTCAGTCATTGATATATACATATGAACCCCTTCACACGGTTATTTATTCAACTTTCACCTAATTCTTTCTACTTTGTGGTCACTCTCGACCCATATTAGTAAGATGAGAGGCCAGATTTTCAATCTTAGATGGTTTGGATGTTACAAGTATTGATATATTTGTATCCAGTTTCACACAAACTAACACTTCGTCCCAAACTAATTCTACCACATTTACTTTAATATCTCCTGATACTACATCCTTTGACGACTTGCACGATTGATTTGACTTTTCTTTCCTATAATTTTCATATTCTTGACAATGACTTCGTTTCAGATGTCGCCACGCATTACTTGTGGATTTATGTTTATTCATTTTTTTTCATAGATTACAAGCCCCCGTCACCCCATTCCTTTCGAACAAACGACGACTCAAGCTATGCCCCATCCTTCCACAACAGAATCACAATCTTGACTGAGCAAGATCTAATCGGACTCAGATTGTTGTCCTACCAATCTGTAACATATTTAGAACATTCACCCCCCAAGATACGTTTATGGCAATGCGTGAAACATATTCTTCTACTGATTTCGACAATTCAATGTTGACTCCTACTTACAGGATGTATGCAAGTTTTAGGAAAATATAAACATTTGATTAGGGATTGACATGGTTTATTACTGTATTATTAGTATTTATTCCAGATCTTGGTGGATTCATCAATACTTTCTAACTCGTTCTTTTGATTTGTAACAGCATGGTTCGTACATCCATCCGTACCCATCATCACGATGTTTCAGTTTCCTCTCAAAATCCTTCATACACTCCAGCATATCTTTGATGCAAATACCGAAAGCTGTTCCGTTCCCGTGAGTCCACAGATGTAATTCTTCTTCTTCTTGAACTTTAATTATTCAGAACTTCTCCATATCAAAGTCATTCTGATCTTCATTATTGAGGAATTGTTGCATACGTTCAAAATTTTATTTTGTTCTTAGATAAAATTCGTATTCCACTACCTCAGCCTTATTACAGTTATGACGATGATTTTCCACTTGGATCATATCAATTTCGAGATTTACTTTCTTATTCCCCTTGAACTTTGTTACATATGACTGGAACTTGTCGACATTAGTTACCCAAAGCCGACTTCCTTTTTCCTTCATCCATATATGAATGTCATCTGCCACTCTTTGATTCTTGTTATACTCATTCTGAGATAACTGATATTTACAACACTAGTCAATATTTGTTTGTTCCGACTGTCCTGCTCCACTTACACTCAACGTAACTTTGATTCCAATCTCGGCATGCAGCTAGCTATTATAATGCGATTGAAGGCTTTTTTTTGGTAAAACATTAGGCCTATCATCGCTCGCCTTGGATGCGGTCGCTGCTGTTTCGCCAGCAGCATAATCGCTTCCGTCAGTTGCGGCCGCTCGTGCGAGAACCTAACCCAGGTGCGCCGCTTGAAGCAGCTCCTAGCGCGGTATCTGAACCACTCGCTTGCTCTACTCGACCCGTGAAGCGTCAGCGTTTTGACACCGGCGATACCAAGATCTGTTTAGCTCACGGCGATACTGCTCCCGGTACCGCTTCTCCCCGAGCGGCCGCAACTGATGGAAGCGATAATGCTGCTGGCGAAGCAGCTGCGACCGCATCCAAGGCGAGATGTAATAGGTCTAATGTTTTGGAAAAAAAGCCTGCAATCGCATTATAATAGCTACTTGCAAGCCGAGATTGGAGTCAGTGTTACGTTGAGTGTCAGTGGAGCAGGACAGCTCATCCTCAAATAGACAACAATGAGTGTTCACGTGGCAAAAAATTAGTTTACGTGTTTTGGAAGAAGAAATCTCCGAAGATGATATGAGTCGGATCGAACAAATATTGACTAGTGTTGTAAATATCAGTTAGCTCAGAATTGGTGAAACAAGAATCAAAAGAGTGGGAGAGAACATTCATATATGGATGAAGGAAAAGAAAGTCGGCAAGGAAGTCAGCTTTGGGTAACTAATGTCGACGGGTTACAGCCGTATGTAACAAAGTTCCAGGGGAATAAGGAAGCAAATCTTGAAATTGATATGATCCAAGTGGAATATCATCGTCATGACTCTAATAAAGCTGAGGTAGTGGAATACGAATTTTACCTAAGAACAAAATAAAATCTGGAACGTATGCAACAATTTCCTCAATGATGAAGATCAGAATGACTTTAATTTGGAGAAGTTTCGAATAATTAAGGTTCAAGAAGAAGAAGAATTACATTTGTGGACTCACGGGAACGGAACAGCCTTTGGTATTTGCATCAAAGACATGCTGGAGTATATGAAGGATTTTAAGAGAAAACTGAAGCATCGTGATGATGGGTACGGTTGGATGTATGAATTATGCTGTTACAAATCAAAAGAACGAGTTGGAAAGTATTGATGAATCCAACAAGATCTGGAATTAATACTAATAATATAGTAATAAACTATGTCAATCCTTAATCAAATGTTTATATTTTCCTAATACTCAACGGTTAAGCAATGAATTGCATACATCGTGTAAGTAGGAGGCAACGTCGAATTGTCGAAATCAGTAGAAGAATATGTTTCACGCATTGTAATTAGCCTATCTTGGGGGGGGGGGGGGAATGTTCTAGATGTGTTACAAATTGGTAGGATAAAAATCAGAGTCCGATCAGATCTTGCTCAGTCGATTGTGATTCTGTTGTGGAAGGATGGGATATAGCTTGAGTCGTCGTTTGTTTGAAAGTAATGGGGTAACGGGGGCTTGTAATCTATGCAAAAAAATGAAATGAAATTGAATAAACATAAATCCATGACTAATGTGTGGCGACATCTGAAACGAAGTCATAGTCAAGAATATGAAAATTATAGGAAAGAAAAGGCAAATCAACCATGCAAGTCGTCAAAATATGTAGTGTCCGGAGATATTGAAGTGAATGTGGTAGACCTAGTATGAGACGAAGTGTTAGTTTGTGTGAAACTTGATACAAAAACGAAAATACTTGTATTATTCAAACCATCTAAGATTGAAAATCTGAACTCTCTGCTACCTAATATGGGTCGAGAGTGACCACGAAGTAGAAATAATTAGGTGAAAGTCTTATAAAGAACCGTGTGAAAGGGTTCATATGTATATATAAATGAGTGAAAAAACGTACACAAGGTTAGGTTAAGTTAAATTAAATTTGTTTGATGGGTGTGAATAACATGTAAAAGTGATGTAGAACTGTGTCAAATCAAAAATCATGAATCATATGAAAAAAATTGCTATAAAAATCAGACAACGAGAAAATTATCAATGAAAACCGATGAAATTTGCTAGATCAAATTTGGAAGTGTGTATCAAAACTGTAAAAGATAGATCAAAATGTACAGTCAAGTGGCGATATTTGTTATGCATTAATCCTAGAAACACTGAATGTCATATGCAAGCATGAAAAGTCGATCGTTAATACATAATTTCTTGCATAAATAGGTTAGGTTAGGTTAGGATGATTAGTTCTTTCAACATAACATGACGTAAAGCTGATCCACATTAAATATCTTGTAACAAAAAAAAAAGGGATTTTATTTTAAAGATGTAAAAATGACTCAGATGTTAACCAATCTTGTATATGCTTACAAAATGGGTGTGTGTATGTCTACTTTATGCCGGCATCAACCGTGTATGCGCCTACATTATACCGGCATTTGCCTACATCAACCGAGAATACGACTACATTATATCGGCATATGCCGGCATATGCCGGTATCAACCGTGTAGACGTCATACATTATATTGGCAAATGCCGACATCATCCGTGTAAACGCTTACATTATACCGACGTATGCCGGTATCAACCGTGTATGTTCATGTTGAAGTATACATACAATTAAAATCAGATTTATTCTCTATTAGTTAACGGTCTGCTTTTGTTGTAGAAGGATATCGTCAAGTTTGATATGAGGATAATGAGGGAGTATGTGTTATTTGCAGTGCGGAAATAATATCAAGCAAATCGAGATTGACGTTCGGGTTTTGGCAACATCTCAAATGTCAGCATTATCTTGAAAGAGCGTATTGATAGAACATAATAAACCGGACCTGAGTTTCCAATATAATGAGATAGACAGTATTCAACAGGGTACGAGCAGTAAAAAAAGTGCGATGCCACTAACATCCAAACGTAGAACGTATAAAGATTGGGTGAAATGGGGGGAGTACACCCAAACCTTAGACGAAATGGACTATAGTGAAAATATGGGAAAAACGTGGGATACTTCAATTGGAATGGATATCAGTGACAGTGATATTGAAATGTGTGATAGTGATACCGATGAGGTGTCATGTGAAGAAAAACTTGATAAAGTTGAAGGAAACCGAATTATCAAATTGGGTAATGAAATGGTATCAAGTATAAGAAGTGTAAATTTGTACAATAAAATAAAATGTATATCTGATTTTGTTTCAAAATTGTTGGTAATGTAACCTGAAGAGAGAGAACCATGTCTAAAACGTTTGAGTGCTGGGAGAATTATGTGTATCTCGGAACTGTGCGGGAATATAGTGAATGGTAACATTGGCACCATTAAGAAAAAAACTGAAAATGTTCGATGTCATAAGCATGCAACGATTATTAAAAAATTAGCGTCGAGAAAAAACTCACTAAAGACTAGAAACTGAAGACTAGTTAGGATTGGAAGTGTTACATACACTTCTTCCAAAGGTATCCGCTCATCTAAAATATGTATAAAGAGCAATAGTCTAGGACCCAATAGATCAGAGCAAATCAGACCCTCCGAGAGGGTCTGATATCGCCGATCAAGATAAGACCAGAGAGGGAAGTCGAAGTCAATACGTATGTTTCGCATAGAAGCTCGTGTCGATTTTCGTAGTGAATAGTCATGTTCTCGTATAAAAGATAAACCCATGTAATTCCCTAATAAAAACGTGTTATAATTCTAAAACCAATAAAAAAATATCATATAAATCGTTGTTTGCAATATCCTAAATTTGACTCAAATGACTAGCATTGAAATGCATATATGCAAAATGACTTGCAATGAACTGCAATACAGAATGGGTAGCATTGAAATACGGTAGATATTATTCCAGTTCAAAGGCATGACCGATATTGAGGCGGAAATGCGGCAAGCTCCTCTGGCTGAATACATGGTCTTCTCCGATTACCCCAAAAATCCCCCCTTGTACGATGAAAAAATGGCAGATATGCAACATGACTTGCATTGAAATGCAATACAACGCCTCCTGACATGCATTGAAAATGCGATGGATATTTAGCAATTGAAATTGCACACGGTTACTTAAGGTATCATAATACGACAACGTTTCGCTCATCTACTCGGACAGAGACTTGTTGCTGATCTTGTTCAAGGGTGTGACCTACATTGAAGTGGAAAATGCGGCCATCTCCCCCTGATTGAATACATGGACTTCCTCCACCTACCCGAAAAAATCATCCCTTTTGCGATTAATCAAGTAAATGACAGCAGCGACTACCCGAAAGCGAAACAGCCGACGATTACCCGAGTGAGATCGTTTGCTTGCAAACAACGTGTTACAGTGTGTTGCTTGAGTCCGAGACCACAAGCCAGCTGCTAAGGGTGTCAATTACCAGACACAAGTCAAAAGCAAACATGAACAATACAGAGTTATTCATAAACAGAAAACATACACACACTTTGTGACCATGCACAACATTCACAAAAAAAGCATGCCAGCTTCAAACTATATGCACTATTAAATATTGCCTCAGTAAATTTGAAAGCAAACGTTACTGTATCGGCGCATGCACAACTCTTGCCTATGGTCATCCAGACATTCCTCAAAAATCCATTGCAGTTGAACCTACCGACACTAAAAAGAGGAAGCGATGTGTCTTGGCTAATGATACCAGAGTAAGCATGGTTTTAACATGGAAGAGGCGTATGCCGGATGAGACCGTCTTTGGCGTATGTACTCGGGTGAATGATGAAATTACGTCCAGATCAACAGGTTATAACCTGTGAATGTTCATAATATGTAAATACTCGCATGTAACCATGTAATAAATAAATAAATAAATAAATAGTTGTCCATGTATCACCATCCGTTATCGTACGGATTGAAAATGTGTGAACGTATAGCATTGTAATCCGCTCCTAATACGATGAAAATGATCCTAACATAATGAAAATGCTCCAACGTAACCATGCTACTATGTAATAAATAAATTATAAGCTTGAACTAATTGATTGCCCACAGAAATACGCATTGAAAAAACCTGAAACGTACTGCAACTGACCCTAAAATGATGATTAATAGATTGATGTTTCTATGTAACCTTATATCTATGTAATGAATATATATATTTTTTTAGACTTCTTTCATTGTCCACAGACATACGGTTTTAAAATACGAAACTCTGAAAATAAATATAGATACAACGAAGAAATACGGATGAATTTAGTCAAATAATATAGCCTTTATGCTCTAGATAAGTGAAATTACCCTATATGACCTATTAACATATATCTATATAAACCGTCTGAAACCCAGCTGTAAGCAAGACGAGGTCCCACTACTGCATGTCTAAATATATTATACCGAGAATCCTACCAGTCACGCGCCAAGTGATTAAAGGTACACCCTACTACGTATCTAAATGAATCATAACGATATACCTACCGAACGCGGCAACTGATTGAAGGTACAACCAACTTCATGTCCGAGAGGAATGCGAGTCGAGATAAGATCTCTGTATGAATTGCGTTTTGGGACACACATAAGTTATTAACTTGACCACAAAAATAATTGATTCGCCCTACAAGTTAAGAATGATTTTATTGTCCAAGCTTAATAGCAGCTAAGCCGGACACCAAATGTAATTACATACATCCTATCCATTACATTGTCCCATCCGCGTATTCCATCCTCCCCTATCCCTCTCCCCTATCCTCCTCTCCTCCCCCCGGGCATTCTCGCAGTACCTGAAGTAAGTAACTTGACCACAAAAGTAATTGATTCGCCCTACAAGCGATTAATAATTACAATGTCCGAGTTACATAGGGACGAAGTCAGACACACAATGTAAGTAGATACATCCTATTTATTACATTGTCCCATCCGAGTTACGCACACCTAAATTGTAATTAAAAAGAGACACAAAAGTAATTAACTGGACCTACAAGTAATTAAAAAGTACAATGTCCGAGTTATGTTGGGACTAAGTCGGACACAATGTAATTAGATACTTCCTAACCATTACATTGTTCCATCCGCGTTTGGACCCGTTTATAGCTACTTAGGTATTAACGTATCTGGCGGTGTATAGCAGCCATTTTGTATTCATTGATTTTCTTGTCAATGATGTCGTACATTGATATAAAAATCCCTAATTATGTACCTTGGTCGTTATTTAATTATGTTATAGATTTTGTTGACTGTGACCCTTACATCATAAATCTATAGGTGAAGTTCCAAACTGGATATAGTGAATGTTCGAATAAGTCAGATATTCTGAATTGCATCAAAATCTCATAACAATACCTGAATCAAGCAATCATTATAACTGTATAAACTGCAAACGGTTAACATACAATGATAAAAGTATGACATGTGGGAATAAGCATCATGTAAAGGTGCGCGAGCGAAATATATCATTCATATCTAGAATAAATTGATGGAGTATTTGAACACTAACGTTTGTACAAATCCAGTAGACTAGATCTCCAAGACAACTTGAAACGGTACCACAGATCCAATGTCAAGAGTTAGAAATATACCAATATTTTGTACCACTACAAGCAATTAAGAGAAGTGTATACCCAACACTACATCAAATTAGGCAAATTTATGTCTAACACAATTATATTCCTTTGATAACCGTTAAAAACGTATAACGGCAAACAAATAGCTAAGTGAGATTTCTCTATTTTACTCTAACCAACATCGATTAACTATGATATACGGTGTATCCTACCATACCCCAGAAAATAAATCTTACACCAATATAGAAAGATGTATGGTCGATCAATACGTGATGCCGATATACATTACCGATTTCGTAATTAATATAACTAATCCTGCACTTTAACTCCTAAGGTGATCTGAAACAGGACTGTGATCGTATACTAACATAGAAGCCATACCGAAAATGTCTGACAGTAAAACAAACACTGAGTTCATGAGAATAAAGTTAATTTACTACGATTCCCGTTCAATCTATAACCAATTCCAAAACCAACTAAGATTCTATGTCTCTGGACAAATCAAATCAAAGCCCACCGTGTCATAACAACGAGCTCTACAATGCTTTATTAGGTCACATCTCAGGAAACTACCCCTGGTATATAACAAATTTTAAAGGCAACAGCCAGTCATAGTACAATACCTCAGACATACCATGCATCTGTTTAGTCCATTATCTCTGAACAGTAAAGTCACATACTGGATATAATCAAGAATCCATACACAGGTACAGTTATCAAGAATGAGTCTGAAATGAGTCACAAAGAGCGTGGCTATAAAATCTGGGCATCTGTTCACTGACGACCTAAGTTAATCATTACAACGATCAGCAGCTTGTCGCATAACCTCTCTAACAAACCCCCGGAATTAAAGACCAACATCCACAAGAACTTACAAAATCACCTTGAATTGGATGAACTCCAAATCAATACCAAAGAGTGTAAACCGCCTCTACACCAGGACCCATCCATCCAGTAAATCGTTTTCAAAAACGTTAAACTAAACACTTGGTAGGGTTTAATGACAAAAATTCCAAAAGATGTAGGATGGATTTACACCTATTGAACATATATTCCTATAATTTCCAAAGAAAATATCATACAACAATAATAAAATAACTACGTAATTCTCTACTGTGCCCTACTAAACATTAAAAAATGTAATCTACGAGGGTATCCATCATAGTAAATTGGTCTACTTACACAAATAGACATATACGCAACGAGCTTTTGCCTATGGGAGTCCTCTATCTCCTCCTAAACATTGAAGTATGTTCCTACACTAAATCTAGAATAAACTAACAACAAGACCAAGCTTGTAGCAAATCGAATCTTCTATAGCTATTATATCCACGTCAATCTTTGTAACGAGACGTAAAAAAACTTCGAGCGAAATTACACCTGAAATGATGTTCCACATTGCAGATTTAAACTTAATATATCCTAATATTCCTATAGTTGTATAAAACATCCAATAATATGCATCGAAGATGTAAACTCTACATAGAACATACAAAACTAAATGAAATATACTAAAATTCTCAAGTTATAATAAAATAACACGTTCAATTCTCTACCACACCCAAAACATACATTAAAAACCATGATGTACGAGAAAAAACTAGCATGTAACCTACCAAACAACATGTGACTGATTTACATAACTGAAACCTATAGTAAATTGTGTGGAGGAATTCTACACGAACACGCTGTAGTATATACAAATCTGATGAAAATATTCTTCAACTAAGTCCAACACATGATTAAATTAAATCTTCTTTAACTTGAGTAACCACGGCTTAATCGTGCCAAAATGTCATATATATATA
>SDVV010031159.1:0-11585 GCA_016164225.1 Gammarus roeselii
TACACCTAGTGTAGATCTCATGCATGGGATTCCCGTTTTCTGTCTCTTCTTCATCTTCCCCCTCAGCAGGTGTTGGAGCGCGTAGCCCGCACCTTAAGAACTACTGCGGATCCTTGGGGCTCTGAAGCAGGGTAGGTAGTGTGTTATTCCTCCCTACTGCCATCCGGGGAGTGCTGGGACCATGTGGCCTCAGCACCTTAGGAGTTCCTGTACCTCCTGTGGCACCCGTACATACCATAGACGTTCGCCGCGTAAAGGGCTTTGACTTTGCGCAGTAGTAAACCTTAACTTGAACATTGAAAAAGAAGAAAAACAAACACTAACATGATGCAGCACTGTTTGCTGGTTTGACATTCGGCGCCAGAAGGACGATGACTCCAGCGCGCTAGAAAGTCTCGTTACTCTAATCTAATCTAATCTAATCTAGCTTCGCGACCGGCGTAAAGATTTTTCGTCCCAGGTTGAGGCCGAATGGTAGGTCCACGAAAAAGTATAGCTGGCCTCGTAATTTGAAGGCCAGGTACTTTTGGAACCTGGGATGGATTGGGACGCGCGGGAAAGCGTCCTTGATGTCCAATGTGGTGAACCAAAGCGAATGTTTCAGCACGGCCCGTATTCTTTGCGGTTTGGACATGCAGAACGTGGTTACCGGGATGTAGTGGCTGAGTTTGGAGAGGACGATCTCTAAGCGATCCCCTCCTGATGCCTTGGGAACCGAAAAGATGCGAGAGACGAAGGCTGGTTGTTTAAGTACCACCTTGACTTCACCTTTCCCCAGGAAGTCTAGCACTAGGGGTGTGAGAACATCCTAGTGTTGACGGTGCGAGACCGCGTAATCGAGGGTAGGGTGTCGTGGCGCCCATCTCCAGGAGAGGCCGTTGGAAAGAATGCGCGTGACCAGAGGCGTGGCCGCGTTCCAGTGTGCTAAGCGTCTCCTGAGGGCCACCAGAACGGCTTCAGTACGTACGGAAAGGGAGGCGGTCCCGCTCTCCGTAGTCCCCCGTGGACTTGGTGCGGGGGGAGGGGGGTCGTTTGGTTGTTGGGCCTCCCCGACCTCCTCTCTTTTGAACCTTCTGGTCACATCCCCGGGCCCAAGAGGTAGTGGGCCCTTGAACCTATGTATTTGAGCTGCTGGGGCCCCGCGCCTTCCTTAGAGTTGTATGACCCCATGCCGGGACGCCGGGTGGACACTGCGCGATGCTTGTCGACTGCTGTGGGGTTGAAAAAACCTTTCTCGCGACCCCGTCATAGCCACGAAAAACATTCGGCGGGGCACTACGGTGGCCACGAAAAGCACCCCACGCGACCCCCTTCTGGTGTGACTGAGGCCGCCGTGGGGCCTGCGGTGCACGGGTTGCGAAGCCGGAAGTGAAGAGGGCCAGAAAGGAGATAACTTTCGTCCTGCTTCGAAAGTTTTCACGCGCCTGGAAAGCATTTAAGATCTCATTGGTGAAGAGTAGGGGTTCAAAATTTGATCCCGCTAGAAGGGCTTCGCTAACAGACTGGAGCAAGCCCGTCCTGAGTCTCAAGGCGAATTTTGTGCCTTCACTGATCCGCCGCGACCAGGGAAACTGATAGTAGTTTGTGGATGGAGCCTGTGGCGAGCTCTGATAAATAACGCAGTGACTGTGGTGTAACTCGTGTGCCGTCTGTCATGACGGATCACGGATGCGAGCCAGAAGCTCCGTCAGCGACGCGCCGAGTAAGTAGCCCCGCAGATCCTAAGCAACCTGAGAGCTCAGCTGGAGATCCTTCGCACGTACTTCTGCAGTAATGTGATCGAGAGTAAGGCGATCTTGTTCATGGTGGCCTCAAAGTGGGTCTTGGGGGGAGGGTTGGAGCATTTACGAATTCCAGCAGGGCACTGCACGTGGAGCAGTACGATGTGAGCGCAAAGTGCGCATTTGACCAGGAGTCGATCCCCGCTGGTGTCGACTCGGACGTCATTAATTTGCGTGAGGAGTTTCGAGAGTGCATTTGGTATGCGTTTCATATTTAACCGTCCGTCATCCCTAATGGTCACTCGTCGATTGGCTGGTTGCTCGTTAGCAAAGATTCTCTTGAAGAGCTGGAGGGGAAACTTCATAGAGCCCGTCTGGGGTAGAAAAGGGGAGGATATCTGGAAGAGGCTCTGAACTAGGGAGCTCGTCAGGTCCACCGGATTAAAAATGAAATTGGAGCCTCGCTCTTGAACTTTGATGAGGTTATTGGGTGGTTTTGTGGTTTAGACAGTATAGTCGCAACTCGCAGCCCCTCTGCGAACGTTGCGTTTAGGGGGCCCACATACCACCTCTCCTCTGTGGTTGGGAAAGGGGGTCGGTGCGGGTCCTCGTCATCAGGGATCTCGAGGGGGGTGCCCATGTGCACGGTCCGGAAACGTGGCGGTTGTGAGGGTATCGGAGCTGTCTGTTGCCGTAAAAGCTGCCCCCGGTAAAGGTGTGTGCGGCGAGTCCGGACGAGGTGAGAGGGCTGGAGTGTGTGGAAAGTGGGTAACGGGGGAGGGGAAATATGGGAGAAGCAGGGAGCGCTCCCCCTCTATATATGCCTCCCCATCTTCTTGTTGGGGGTCGAAGTCGCCTCCTCACCCTGTTCGTCATAGAGTTCCTCTTCGTACTCTGCATTGTCCTCCTATCCTTGAACCCTTGCCTCCACCACTTGGAGCCTAGTATCTACGGTGTTGTAAAGGGACCGAAGCCGAGTTTCAAATCTTGTCTCCAGCGACGTTAGCGTCAAGAGGACCCTGTCGAGTTTTGTGACCATGGCTGCTGTAGGTGGCGGGGGTGGGTGGGTGACCAGAGGCTCATGGTGGTGGCTGAGCGGGAGCGTGGGCGACATTTCTCTCCGTGTCCGCTTGAGTAATGGGGCTGAAACCGGAGCTGAATCAGCTACGTTTGTGACGATGGTGGTCGACTCCGAACGTTGGGGGCAGTGTATGGGGAGGAACAAAGACGTGAGTGACGTTGCGGCTCTCGTCCGATGCCGTCCGCATGGACACTGAGAGCAGGCCCGGATCCACTGGGGTGTATTCTCAGTAAGGGTGGTACGCCTTCTGGTTTGGTGGCACGGAATCGGGTGTGTCTTCCTCCTGCTCGGGGAAAAGAGAACCTAAGTCCTACATGGTGGTCTGCACCTCTTCGACCATATTTGGTGCAGAGGTCGAGGGCTGGGGAGAACCTCCGGGATGAGGGGATTGTGAGGGAGACCTGCTCCCTTGCGCTGCGCTATTCCTGCTAGAGCCCTTGGACACTTGGGAAGGAGAAGGACCCGTGACGTCCTTTGTTTTGATTCCCGCATTTCCTTTATTTTCGTTTTCCTCTCTGAGTATTGGGGTGGGTTGTGCTGCGGGCCCGGAGTGGTAAGGTGCCTCGAGTTATGGTGCAAGAATGATCTTCCGTCTGATGCAATGTTGACGATGTACTTCCGTCTCATTGCCCGATATCTGTTCTTGAACACCTCCAAGGTAGCACTGCCCGGGGGCGCGTTCATGGCTGATAGGTAGATGGTGCACTCCGCTGGTCGGTATACGTGACCCGCAAAACAGCTGGAGTGCCTAAGGCAACGGGGATGGAGGTCGTCCTTGGGCAGTAGGCACGAATATTGTGCGCACGAGCGTCGGTCCTCCGAAAGGTCGTGAGGGTGGAGGGGCCGTCCTGTGGCTCCCGATCGTTCGGCTGTCGCGAAGGTGATGATGGACATCGTTTCTGAAAAAACAGAGAGAAAAGTATAAAGAGGATGCTCTGATCCAAATATACGTTCGATGTTCCCGACCATAGCACGAAGTTTTGCGCGAAAATTCGAACTATATTACCAATATATAGTGTGTGCGACAGATAATAGTGGAAAAATATGCAAAATGTGTCCGAAATACATTTTGAGGCATGAGGTATGCGAGACGTTGTTAGTGACCCATTACCCTCTGGTTTAGAAGAGCTGCTTAAATTGGAGTGTGAACGAGGTATGATTGTGCCATAGACGTGTTTTTAAAAACGTTGCTATAACGTAGCTATCGTCTAAACCAGCTATCTTCGTTCAGCAGACCTGTCCAAAGTAATGCTTTGAATGGGCTGTCATTGGTAAGAAAATCTGTTTGTTAGCCGGCTGTCGTCTGCTAAGATGGCAACTCGACGCTGCTCGGCAGGGCGTTTGTCGTACGATCCAAGATGGCGTCGGGAGGCAACCGACCGGCTGCACAAGAGTCTGTATGGGACGTAATAATTGTGAAAGGCTGTTCGCAGACTGCTGTCTCATGACCAAGCATCAATAGCAGGTATCTGCCTATAGCAGTCATCGGCCTATAGCAGGCATCCGCTTAGAGTGTGTCATTTGTTAGCCGGATGTCGTCTGCTAAGACGGCAGCTTGACGCCGCTTCGGCAGGGTGTTGTCGTACGCTTCCAGATGGCGTCGTGCTGCAACCGACCGGCCGCGCAACAACCTATATGACACGTTATAATCTGCATGTAAGTGTGAAAGGTTGTCTGCAGACTGGTGACTTAACGACCAAACAGCAGTAGCAGGCCTCTGCCTACAGCGGGCATCTGCCCTACGAGCAGGATATAAAACCCAATGTTGGACGGTTCGCTGAGGAACGTCACAAATGACACGTACTCATCTGCATGTCGGTATGAAAAGCTGTCCTCAGACCGCTTAATTCCAAACCAAGCACCGGTGGTCAGCTGTTTGCAGGTGTCATCTGCTAGTTAAGATGGCGTTTGCCGGCGACAAGACAGTGTCACAGATACAACATAAAGAATACGCATTCTGCAATTGCAGTTCCTATCTGTGGCTTCGTAGTGGCAGTGGATCACTGCCCAGATGGGCCGCTGCGTACGTTTCTTACCTGCTGTTGAACAAGGTGCGTGGACTGTTGCAGTTCAGTGCGCGGTCGAGCTGTAGTCGTTAGCGCTCTGAGACAACCTGTCGCGGTGAAGCATGAAGCACTAATGAATGCCGAGGTAGGTGGCGGCTCACTTATATAGGGCAAGAGAGTGTTCGGATCGTCAAAAAAGGTTGGAAGACGAAGGACGCCGAATATCGTCAAATGAAGTCGCAAGACATAGAAACTCAGAATTTCGTCGCACAGTCGAACACATAAAAAGTCGTTTTTTTCTTCATTTTTTTACATTCCTCGAAAAATGTTGAGACAAAAATATCAAAAACGGTCGGAAACTACTTGCGATGAATGTTATCAAGGTTATCTTGAAATCGTCTCTGTAATATTTCCTCATCAAGATTCATTAGAATGAAAAGCAAAAGCGCATTCTAACCATATGGCTCTGACGGAATGACAGAGAAATAGTATTTTCACATACGAAGAGAGGGGCGTAAGAATGAAGGACCGTGTAGTAATGAGAAGGTAGCTGCAGTGGGAAGGGCTTTACTCACATACAAAGAGAGGGGCGTAAGAATGAAGGACCGTGTAGTAATGAGAAGGTAGCTGCAGTGGGAAGGGCTTTACTCACATACAAAGAGAGGGGCGTAAGAATGAAGGACCGTGTAGTAATGAGAAGGTAGCTGCAGTGGGAAGGGCTTTACTCACATACAAAGAGAGGGGCGTAAGAATGAAGGACCGTGTAGTAATGAGAAGGTAGCTGCAGTGGGAAGGGCTTTACTCACATACAAAGAGAGGGGCGTAAGAATGAAGGACCGTGTAGTAATGAGAAGGTAGCTGCAGTGGGAAGGGCTTTACTCACATACAAAGAGAGGGGCGTAAGAATGAAGGACCGTGTAGTAATGAGAAGGTAGCTGCAGTGGGAAGGGCTTTACTCACATACAAAGAGAGGGGCGTAAGAATGAAGGACCGTGTAGTAATGAGAAGGTAGCTGCAGTGGGAAGGACTTTACTCACATACAAAGAGAGGGGCGTAAGAATGAAGGACCGTGTAGTAATGAGAAGGTAGCTACAGTGGGAAGGACTTTACTGCAAGAGAGGACCATAGACAGTGCAGTAAAGGAGGCAACGGCAGCAGTGGGAGGGTTCTGATGTTTCGATTGACGTCTGCAAGAGAGTTCTAACTCCTGTATTTGCGGCTGCCTCCTCTATCTCTGACCTAATAAGCAATAGGGGCTTAGCCGCTCCATCTGCGGTCACCTGCTGTGCGAGGGGAGAGTAGATGCGACGTTTTCTGTAGGGACCTGAACGAGGCTTCATTAATGAATTCCATTTCATGATTTATTTAGTAGTTAACTAGGGGATGTGTTTTCTCCTCGACCGCATTGTCCATCAATCCAGGCTACACTAACAATGCAGGGTGAAACGGATAATTTAATACGTGACCCTGCCTGCCCGTGACGTCACTGGAGCAATACAGCGAATATTGGCATATCCAGGCTAGTCAGTTTAGGCTCAAAACTTTTGGATATTCAAGGAGTTTATTTTTATTTAATATATTTAAACAAGCCATCATCTTGAAGAACAGATCTCCAATATTTTATATTGGTCGCAATTTTTGAGCAAACACTAATCAATTAATTAGAAAAAAACAATTTATAAAGGTAAGAAAACTGTTCTTCTCAGATGGCTGAAACGACAAACTGAAACTTTGTTTACTTTTCGTGTGTGTTTCTTGGGTAAATATTTGTTTTACTTTTTGTACCTTGGACAGTGGAGATGATTGTAAATCTATGGAGATCAGAGGTATTTTTTGACGAAATCCAGTATAATTTCATTATGCAGTGATCAAATTTTCGGCGACACCAATATTCTTTTAACGTTGTTTAAATTTGGAGCAAGGCGTTTTTTATGCGTTTTCAAATAAAATCTCATCAAAATGAGCCGAAAACAATCGCGCGTTGTTCAAATTTAAGACATCCTGACGGTCTGTAGCCAGCAGCCACCGTTTCCTCATGGTGGCAGATTTAGGAAACCAATAAAACTGAAACTTTTTCTTGTGAGAGACAACCTTGGTTCTCACAACCGTGCACTGCCATGCGTGGCATGCTGAAACTAGTCGCTTTAAGAGTTTAAGTCACAAATAAATGACGGAACACCGAATGGTCGTTTTGACACCAGTGACATAAAAACAAGCGATCACGCGGAGGTGGCCGTGGGTAAAAATCGTTGTAATAAAATTAGCAGCATAATCAGCAGCAGGTGATTATTGATCCGGTTTACCCTGTAATGTTAGTGTACCCTGTAGTGTTAGTGTCCCCTGTAGTGTTATATACCCTGTAGTGTTAGTGTACCCTGTAGTGTTAGTGTACCCTGTATTGTTAGTGTACCCTGTAGTGTTAGTGTACCCTGTAGTGCTAGTGTACCCTGTAGTGTTAGTGTACCGTGTAGTGTTAGTATACCCTGTAGTGTTAGTGTACCCTGTAGTGTTAGTATACCCTGTAGTGTCAGTGTACCCTGTAGTGTTAGTGTACAGTGTAGTGTTAGTGTACCCTGTAGTGTTAGTGTACTCTGTAGTGTTAGTGTACCCTGTAGTGTTAGTGTACCCTGTAGTGTTAGTGTACTCTGTAGTGTTAGTGTTCCCTGTAGTGTTAGTGTTCCCTGTAGTGTTAGTGTACTCTGTAGTGTTAGTGTTCCCTGTAGTGTTGAGTGTTGAGAACTTTTCCAATCCCCTTGTTAAGACCTATGTGTATAAACGTGAATGGATTGTTTTGCCGTCGGCCACTCACCAGCTTAAGGGCGTGTGTCTATGAATCACTGTAGATAGACATCTATCCATAGTTCTACAGCTTATAAATTTCCTCCTGTCTCTGATTGAAATTGCAGAACAGAACCTTCCCAATCCCCTTCTACCCTGCTTTTTTTCAATGTCGAGTCTATGATTCTATCATAACCTAACATCAATATTTTATATGTATTAATCTTTCACCATCACAGTTTTGAGGTCCTCCCCTCCTTCTCATCCCCAGAACCTATCCCCTACGGCCAGCAAACACATTTGTTCATCATATCTGACTAGAATCAGTCTCCTAAAACCATCTTGTACACTTCTTGTCTCGAGCAACATTCAGCGCCAGAAAGACGCTGATTCCAGCGCACTAGAAAGCTCGTAGCTGATTAGTTAGTGTAAGTTCAACTTTCGTAGGACTCCACCGCTCTTGAAATGCCCATCACGCCCATCTAATCTAGTAAATCTTTGGTATGGGACATTACGATCCTCCGGGCGTTTGGGTAAGGGTGTTGCGTTTTTTTTATGCAACTTTTGTCTCAGACATTTCTTTTTTTTTCCATTCCTACTGTCTTCGTGAATTGGATTCTCTAAGCTGAGTGTAGATTCCATGCACGTGATCCCCGTTTGCGCAATTTCTTCCTACTATTTTCCGACACTAAGACACTTTGACTCTGGAGCGCTCTAATCTAACCTATGCCTCCTTACCCATCCTCTTTTTATCCCAAGAACTTGTCCGCCATCCGTCATTCTCAGCTGGCAGCCATCACAGCTGGCGTCAGCACTGCCATCTCCTGCGGGCCCATCCTAAGCTGCCCCGTACACGGGCTCGCGCTGCGCCTCAAGTGGCTGACCGTCAGTCGCAAGACCTCTGATGCCTTCCTAGCCGCGGTGGCAGGGCAGTGCGTTAAACAGGTGAGGCGAGGGTGGGAGGACTTGAGGTGTCAAAACCAGTAGAAATAGTGCTAGGGTCTAACACTGTACAGTAGCGTAAGGGAATTCGCTCATGGTTAGTCTATAACCATAGCGAATGGGCGTAGTTGGCAGCTGAGCCAGTTGCTGTTTGCGGATGATGCGGCCCTGGTTGCGGATTCAGAGGAGAAGCTATCTAGGCTAGTGTCTGCGTTTGGTAGAGTGTGTGAGAGGAGGAAGCTGTCTTCATGACCATACACATATGCCGTTCAATTCTGGTCTCCATTCCTTAGAAAAAACGGTATTAAACTTGAGAAAGTTCAACGTAGAGCTACCAAACTCATCCCCTCGCTGCGGAATAAATCGTACGAAGACAGGTTTTGTGAACTTAATCTTTATTCGCTAGAGAAACGTCGCGTCAGAGGCGACATGATAGAAGTGTGGAAGATTATGAAGGGTAAGGAAAACGTCGATCGAGCGAGCCTTCTCACTCTAGATACAAACGGAGTGACTAGAGTTTTCGAAGAATGGAACAAACTTCCAGCGGAGGTTGTAAACAGCAATACAATCAAGACGTTCAAGTCGCGGCTCCATAAGTTCTACATAAATCGCCGATAGATAGCTAAACCGTTCCATTTCCTGTTGTTTTAAAAAAATGGCACACGAAGCTCTCTTAGACGTTCTACTTCAGAACTAATTCTCTTGCTATCAAAAGGCAACCTAGTTTGGGCCAATAGCCCTGTTGTTGTCTTCCTACACATGTAACACTTGTAAACACCAGCGATACTCCAGCATGGCTGGAGTATCGCTGAGAGACAGTTTCATCAACGACGTGGTTCGAATGAGAACGGGGATGATGGAAAAGTTGGAGGATCGAGTGAATTTGCGTGTTCTGAGATGGTTCGGGCTCATGGTGAGGATGGATGAAACGAGATTGGGAAAAAAAGGTGATGTCGGTGGAGTCGAGTGATCGCAGGCCTAGAGGTAGACCGAAGTTTGGGTGGATGGATGGTGTGAAGCAGGTGTTAGGAAGGAGAGACTTGAATGTGGAAGTAGCGAGAGAGCGTGCAATGAACAAGCGTGAGTTGAGAATGGTTGTGAATGGTTGTGAATGGTTGATTTTTACTCTGCTCTGAAGTGCTTTCCCGCCCCTTTTATCACGTTGTGGGGATGGTCGTGGTGGGCCCGGTTATCATGATGCGGCGAGGGTAAACCTGTGAAAACTGTTGGGCCGTGTTGCTGACAACGGATCCTCGGACCGCACTCGTGACCCAGAAGGTGTTTCGAGTTACCGGCCGGACCCTTCAGCGCAAAAGGGCTAAGTTGTGTGAGTGCATGGTGGTGTGAGGTGCGCCTTGCCGTCGGCCACCCCCTTTCTGGGGGATTCTGCCTAGTGTCTACGTATGTATAACAGCTATTCTTTGAATGTCAATGTCATCCTTAATCACTTCTAAACCATAGAAAAATATGTTCGCTCTCTGTGTCATCAACAGGTTGATGCTGTTTGGAATTGGTTACCGATAGAAAATACTTTAAATTTTAGCTCGACGGTCAGTAGCTGAGATAAATCGTTTTTATGTCTAGATCCGTTACGTTCCGTCAAATCTTCCAGATAATCTTGTCATTCCGTCAGATCTTCCAGATAACCTTGATTTTCCGTCAGATCTTCCAGATAATCTTGTCATTCCGTCAGATCTTCCAGATAACCTTGGCTTTCCGTCAGATCTTCCAGATAATCTTGTCATTCCGTCAGATCTTCCAGATAACCTTGGCTTTCCTTCGGATCTTCCAGATAACCTTGGCGATCAGTCAGATCTTCCATAAAACCTTGGCGTTCCTTCAGATCTTCCAGATAACCTTGGCGTTCCGTCAGATCTTCCAGATAACTGTGGCGTTCCGTTAGATCTTCCATTTAACGAAATATTTTTTGTCCAAACAAGGTCATGATACATGAGTATCTATTCACTGCATTTGGTAACGTGTGTACGGCTTTCACTAAAGGACTGTTGCACTTGCGCTGCTTCTTTTCTCGTGGCAGATGGTGATTGACGGTGGGTGCCAGCTGTCAGAACCGGTGATGCAGCTGGTACTGACTGTGGATGCTGATCAATCACAACCCATTCTGGCGGACCTATCCAAGAGAAGGGCACAGCTTGAAGAGGTGGTGGTGCGGGGTCACCAGAAGGTGAGATTGGGCCAACGCACCGAGGTCAGTTAAGAGATTCGTCGACCAAGATGGGGTGCGGGGAACTCTGTGCCACTGAAACTGGATTCGATTTGATATCCTGGGTTCAATTTTCGGCGACAGATGAGTGTTAATTTAATCCTTGATCAACATCTGTGTAGCTTCGCAAATCTTGTTCCATTCCCGACTATTCTGCAGACCTTTCGTTGAATTATTGGTTAGGCGAGTGTCTAGTTCATCTGGTGCATTATAAAGGTTCGAACGCTCTTTAGTTTGTGATGTGGTGAACCTTTTTCTTAATACAACGTTTGTCTTCGAATCTGGACCGTCCCTTCTTTCCATTCTTGCTGTTCTCATGCGCAAGATTCCCTCATTTCTGTGTAGTTATCATGCTAGAGATCCGCAATAGTTATCTCTTCTTTTTTATTCCCGAGCAGAAGAAACGTGAATAGAGCGACACTAACCCCATCTCCAAACTTTCGCCTCTCTGAGGAGATAGGCGCACTCCCAGCCTAATGGCATGAACCACCAAAACGGATCTGCGTGCATGATAGCCCAATATTATAACGGACACCCCAATTTTGAAGTGTGTGCTGCGGGCTTTTGGCTGCACCCTGAAGTGCATGATGAGTTCATATTGTTGATATGCGTGAGGGCGCGAGAGCATGAGAGGAGCGAGAGCATGAGAGGAGCGAGAGCATGAGAGGAGCGAGAGCATGAGAGGAGCGAGAGCATGAAAGGAGCGAGAGCATGAGAGGAGCGAGAGCATGAGAGGAGCGAGAGCATGAGAGGAGCGAGAGCATGAGAGGAGCGAGAGCATGAGAGGAGCGAGAGCATGAGAGGAGCGAGAGCATGAGAGGAGCGAGAGCATG
>SDVV010031160.1:0-11585 GCA_016164225.1 Gammarus roeselii
ATGTCGACATAGGACCAAACGCACCACCTTGCCCCTGTTGCCACCAAGTGGCTATCAGCGTGAAACACTTACTGATGGATTGCAACGCACTCGCGGCAGCCCGACGAGCGTTCCTAGATCCCCCGTGCAACCTACAAAGCCTACTCACGGACCCAACCTACCGTAAAAAGCTTATCGCTTTCGGTAAACATACCGGACTTTACGAAGCAGTCTAAACCTAAAACACCTGTGTGAATGAGGTGGTCCCTCCACCTCACTACGCACAAAAACATCTACTCATTTTACGAAGATACGCATTAACTCTATACTCTCTCGTACGCGCCAATACGCGAATATGCCACAGTTGGAATATGTACTGACTTCATCCTGATAAAGCTAATGTTTTCACGCACGAGGTTGTGTGGACTTACCTAGACCAACGACGGTTGTGCCCTACGGGGGAGCCTATTATGACTCACGTTGAGGCTCTGGTGGAAATGAGGCCCAAATCAATCAATTCAACTTTACTGGTATCGCCTTCCATGCCTAGCCCTTCACTAAGACTAGCCTTGAGAGCCATAAAAGAGAGTTCATTCCTCTCAAATGCATTGAGGTCTGCATCTTTCGACTTATCCCTGCATATTTTGCCCTCCATCTCGATGAATCTAATCAGCCCCTTTTTTTTGTTAGTGTAAAAAGCAATCTGCCCATATACTTTCAACTGTGTGTGCTCTTCCTGGATCGTGTGTTGTTCAGCCGCCTCAGAATCTTAAACTTCTTCTATGCTCGATTGCATTACCGTCTGTAATGTTCCATTGCTTCCTGTAAATAATGTCAGCACTTCACCAAATTTGAATGTTTCAGTTAGCACTGGAGATATTGACGGCACTTATGCTGCCATATCTTTACTATACAGCTCAGTCCTGATCATCTTGACTGTTCATCACAGTCTGGATTGTCTTCCCTATACAGCACAGTCCGGATTATCCTTACTCTAAAGAACAGTCCAGATTATCTTTACTATAAAGCACAGTCCAGGTAATCTTTACTAAACAGCACAGTCCGGATCATCTTTACTCTACAGCGCAGTCCGAATTTTAAATAGTTATATATCGAGCGAGAAAAGCATTTCAAACTATTGGAATCCTGGTCAATGGTAATTAGTTGACACTCGAAATAATAGCTGAACCTGTTATTCTATCTATATTACTTGCATGAACATCAGTTCCTCAAAAAAAAGATATACTTTCATCGCAGTACACTGCACGGCTGCAACACAGTAACATGCCTGCACAGGCTCAGTACTGTTATACTGTCGCATCTGCTGGTTCAGAGCTGGTGCGGTGCTGGCATGTAACGTGTTGCGGAGTGCATTGCTTCAGCCTCGTCTTTGGAGTGGTGAGTTACTGTCAACAGAATGGAGGTAGTTCATGGTCCAGACCACCAGCTGCTTCCGTGACATGGTTAGTGGGCATTACTATACCCTGCTCACTTGTAGCAGCATATACCTTTGATACCGGGCGATTGTGATGCAGTCGACATGTATGCCCATGTTTTGTTGCGCTGGCACTCTACCATTTGCCAGCACACAAAAGTCTCGTGATGTTTGTCCAGGTCGTGGCGGTGATGCGGCGTCTGGTAAAGGAGAGGCAGAGATGCAGTCCTCGACATCGTCTGCGGAGACTTCGGAGGCTGAAGATGGCAGGCACGCGGGGACGAGAAGAAAGCTTCAACACAAAGAGGATTCTTCAGGTCGTCACTCTTCCACACGTGGGTCAGCAGGTGTAAAAGGCGAGTCATTTCAACACCTAACTAAAGATGAGACGACTATTGCTAAAACTGCTGCCTCAAGTTCAAGAGCTTCCGACCACACCGTTGACTCGGAAGAAGATTCTCGGTCCTCTTCTTCCGATTCAGCGGACGACGATTCCTCCAGAAAACGAAAGAAGAAAAGTAAGAAGGAGAAGAAGCGCGACCGAAGGGGCAGTAAAGATGATTCAACCTCTTCCAAGAAGAAGAAGAGGATCAGTAGAAGTCGCTCCAATGAAAGAAAGAGCAAGAAAGAGTCCAAGAAAAAGAAGAAGCGTCGGCGTCATGACGACGAGCCAGGCGACCACAGCTCTGTCGCGTCCGGAGGGCGAGGCAGCTGCGAGGACGGCGACAGACGGGACCGCAAACGCTACGAGTCAGTGTCATCTCGGCGAGGGTGGGAAGAGTCCAGGGATACATCCGTGGCGCGCTCTGACGTCAGCAGGCGCAGCAGCCACATGCAGCACAGAGGATACTCTAGGGAGACATCCTCCAACAGATACTCCAGAGACCGCGGCTATTCGCGGGACCGGGACCGGCGGGGCGACAGGTCCAGCCGCCAGTCGTCTCGGAGGTACACTGACTACTCGCACCCCTCCACTAGCAGTCGCAGTCACCGCCGTAGTCGCAGCGCCAGTCGTGGTAGCACCGTTGCCTCATCGTCCTCCAAACACAAAGCTTCCTCGTCAAGGAGCGGCAAGCGGCGGTCATCGCACAGAAGGTCCACCTCGTACTCGCGGTCTAGAAGCAGGAGTCCTGCGAGGTCCACCACCTACTATTCTCCTTACGCGTCCTCCGGCAAGCGCTCCAGAAGACGTTCTCGTTCGTAACGGGAAGTTCTTTTACCCTCTCCAAGGAGCAGCACTGGTTTTGTTAGGCAGCCTGCACAAAATCTCATTAGTACAACAATCCGCTATGGAACGTCGGTGGAATCTAATAATAACAAAGCAGTTGCCTAGTTCACGCCGGGAGATCAATATGTACATAGCTGTATTATTATACGTAATGTCGTTTTATGGATATCTATTCAGACCTGTTAAGAATGACAACCTTGAGAATCGTTTTGCCCCGCGGAGACCTGCAATCTACGTGCATCCACAAAACAAATAGACTCGAGAGTGGCCAGAAAACATGGTCTGTGAAGAAAACATCGCTCTTCAATACCAAAAAGCCGTCTTTGTCATAATTTAAACTATCTTCTACAACATCATATCGATGACAACAATCTTTGGGACAAAACATGTTTCGTGCTTCAGTCGCTTGCGGCAAATGCAGACGTCGATGCAATGGCGCGCACCTTCCCGTCCTACCGTTTGGTATCACGCCGAAGTCAGCTGGCATCAATACTCTCCAACCACCACCACCACCACCAGCCTACGCCTTCCGAACCTGCCACTGCCAGTCTGCCACCCTAGCTACCTGTCGGCCAGCCAGCAGCTACTCCTTACCGTGCGGTTGCTGCGAGCTAAGTTGTTCTCTCTCCTTCTTCGCTCTGGTAAGAAGACAAGCAGGTAAGGCCTCGTCTATGTTCTCTTTCTCTACTCATTCGTTTTTCTTGCAAACATAGATTTTTCTCGTGATTTATTAAATTAGTGTTGATTTTTTATCAATTCTGTAAGAAACTAAAATGATGTGGCATAGTTTAGTATATACAAATATATATTTTTTCACTCGTGAATTTGTTCCTATTATCAGTTTAGAAAAATCTACATTTCTGGTCCGAGCATCTCGTTTTTTCTGTTGCAGGTTGCCCTGTGAACGGACGGAACTCTCCCAGCGCTCCTGTGGCTCGTTGCCCCGTGTTTGCAGCTCCACTGCATGAGTATCCTTCCCCACTTATCGCCTTACCGTCTTAGCAAGAGGCAGGTATTTTATCACATTCGCTAAAAACCTCAAAAGTAGAACTTTGTTAGGACAGCACTCTAACCGAACTGTATCTTCTACGTCGGTTATAGCTTGTTTGTGGCAGTTATATCAACTGTTTTGAATAGGGGCTTCGTGCTTTGACCTGGCGTCGAGTCACTCCATCCGATAATTACTCTTGAAATGTTTATTAACTCTGCCTGTTCATGAAAATGGTCTTCAACACATACTTCGTAAAAGAGGTTATCAGAGCATTGAATGAAACAAGAATGCGGTCAAGCATCTAAATACTTCTTCTCATTTGATCGGAAAAAATTCCTAGTTTGCTGGGAGACTCGTTTTTGTTCTTTTCTCCGGTAATGCGAGTGTCCGGCCGAACAACCCGCAACGTAACACAAGTTAATCGCACCAGCGTGTCGCTTCACCTTCTCGCACCTGACGATTGACGTTCGTCGCTAGAAGGACATCGACTTCATCGCGCTAGAGATCCGTGTCACTGTAATCTGACGTCTTGACGCGTGGCCGCAGCGTCTGTAGAGAGTGTCCGTAGGGTAGAGGTAGACTGTTGGTGACGCCACCCGATACTTGTAATCACGACTGCAAATTCAGAAACATTTTGATGAACTTGTGCGTACTCGTCTTGACTTGCAGTTTGTCAATTTTCTTCGGGTCCAAATGTGAACCTTTTTTGATGTGATGTAATGTTGCCTCTACCGGCTTCTTTACGATTTACAGTGTCAAAACTAGGGGAGTGTAATTTAGGTCTTTGAGTTCTCGTGGCTCACTGTACATTGGAATGTCTTGACGAATGTCCTAATTGGTGTTGCTATATGTATTGAAATTTAATTTTTCAGCTACGTCGAGCTGAAGAAACCTACGTTCCTCTGTCTTATTTCATCAAGAAGAGCGTTTTTACATTCCTGCGTGTTGTAGGTTTACCCCATCTCTGTCTGAAACGAATCAACATTATCGTTTGTTCGCGAACTACAATTATTTACTGGCGTTAACGGATAAGCATTTTAATTAGCTTGCATACTACTTTAGCCTACTGCCTTTAACAAATGGGCATTATAGTTTGCTCGTGAGATACTGGAGCCTACTGGCGTTATTTCTCTGCTGTGATGAGATGAAGAAAAAAAGTTAAGTTTGAGGTTTGTATAAAAACTAGCTCCATTAAAATCGATTAATTATTTCATGTTCGAAATTGAGCTCTTCGTGTTTATATGAAGTTTCGTGTATAGTTTTGGTTTGTATTATCAGTGCAACGTTGTTAAGGTCTTACAACCGCGGCTTTTGTTTCAGTTACAGCAGTTTTCTCTCGAAGCGACTACTTCCAAGTTCACTTTTCATGGAACAATTATCTCTTTAGAATGAACTATTTATGAGAATACTACTGAGACCTGTGTGCGTCTGATAGCTAGAATGAACTGCTTGTGAGAACATTTCCAAGACCTGTGCACGTCTGACTGCTATCACTATCTGGCTACTCGCTCTCAGCTACTAATTTTTTTTTCGTAATTGGGATATTTTTTACTTATATAGCGGGTTGCCGCGTAGCAGCCACCTGATAGACTTTTTTTCTTTACTCACGGCGTTAATGGGCTGGCCTTTTACCAGTTAAGAGACCGGCCAGAATGTCTCACTCGGGGTCAGGTAGGCGCGAACCTACAACCTCCAGCTCCCAATGGACGTCTGTTGCGAGAAGAGCTCGACACGCTACCCACTCGGCCACCGAGCTGGTGGCCGAGTGGGTAGCGTTCAAATTGGTTAATTGCCGTCACTGAAGACTCGTAGTTAATACAACGTAGTGGGCTACATTCACAAACAAAGTTTCCAGTTTCTGTTTATATTTTGAACGATTATAACAATACCGTTCACCAATTTTGCGAATATGCAATTCTTTCATTAGTAATCCTCGCAATGTTCATCGAAGCGGTATTAGATGACAATGCTGCCCCCCCCCCCCTGTCACAACGTCTATGAAGGCGATAATTTATAATGGCTTTTGCTGTATTCCCTTGACTGTGTTCGTCGGAAGACTGATATCAAAATATTATTTCATGGAAAGTTATAACATAACTTACGCATATGAATGATGCCAAGTATCTGCAGGAGCACGACACATGACGTACGTAAGCCAACTTTGTATCAATCTGTCAAAATTGTTTTATCCGCATTAGCTGGCTCTATCATATTGGTTCTCAATGTTCTACTCCTTAGTATTTTTTGTTTTATGCCCAAGCGAGCTTAGATATTGATTCCCTGCATAAGGACTAATTCAGAGCACTAGGTACTTTAGATTGTAGGGGAACGTAATCTTGTGGTTAAAGCTATTCAATTTAGCGAGAAACTTCTTGCAAGGTGTGACTAAAACTGCAGTATATGTTCTTTGTTATCAACAGTTCAATTCCTCATTTGAATTTCTTGTCCCTCCATGATTCTTTCAAAATTTGACTTGATAATTCACTCGCTTTATTTTGTTTGTTAAGAGGCACGCGTTTTCCACATCAACTTTTCATGCATTTTTCAAACAAACTGAAGACGCGAGCTGTTATGATCTTGATGCTTTTTAATATATTAGACAATTTGAATTTTTTGTTACGGCTGGAAAGGCTGAACTGCAAATGATATCCATCACATGTATGTATGTATATATATGTAGAGATAATCTGTTATTGCGTGTACATATTAATTTAGTGCGCTCATGTTGATCTGACATTACGGTTTTTGCTATGCAAAGCTCGATTCTCTTCATGTCAACTATCGTTATATTAGTCATTATTACTAAGCAGGTGTACGCTTGCAAAGTGGATATATATCATTAGTGACCCTCATTATATGTACCAGACATTCCTCACCACTCGTATGTAACTGTACACTGAAGGACCTCGGGTAGGCTTCAGGACAGTCCTTGTACGTTAGCGGCCACTGTTGTGGTACTGCTGTGGTCGGGGGTGTAGCTCTTCTTTTATGTCCGTTCGAGATAATGTCACAGCTTGCAGCTGCTGCACGTAGGTGCAAAATCACTTCGTAGTCGTGATACAGTGGAAATTGCAGTGTGGGTGGGACAGCGTTTACCAGCTGCCCCTAAAGGCGTAGAAGCTCACACCATTTTGAGTAGCTGTCCGTCGAGGTATAGAAGCCTGTACCATGTTGTTAGAGGGTGCATCTCGAACGCATCTATGAACTAACATAGCGACTCCGGTTTCTCTGTCAACGAGATGGAAGTTTGTCATAGCTATGTCCTCACCGAATGGCGAAGAAGGTTAGATTCAGCAGTGGTGACGTCATGCTCGTTCTGCTCTTTCTTGTTTGTGTTTTACGCCTCGTCTGCTTATTATTTTTTTCGTTGAAAAGTACTGCAATTCAATTAGACAACTAAATAAATTTGAATTATTTAATCATGAAAAAATTGGGCCTGCGCTGATCAGAATTGGAGCCTTGCTGCGAATATCAGGGCCAACATTAAAAATGTCGTTATTGTCAACTGAAAAGTCATTTTTTTCTGTATCTTTTGACGGACTTATCTCGCAAATGGTTTGAATGAAACCCTTGTTTAATTGGAAGTATGAAGGTTGAGCCAAGCAATGAATGGTAAGCCAATGTCCTTTTTAATCTGCTGCTACGTTATCTATTGGCATCAGATCACAAAACATGAAAGAATATCGGTCACCTAATTGCTAGCCAGCCATCTGTAGATGGAAGTGATATTTCAGGTCATGCGATTTAAGCAGCGTAAAAAATTGAATAGTTTGCATGATGATGTTGACCTAACTCAATTTTTTATCCTCTTTTATAATTAGGATTAGGCTTTTCAATAGTGATTCGCATCGTCTTACCTGGAGTGTCTCAAAAAACCTCATTGAATTCTTTTATGTTTACACTTGGTAAACTTCTGCATCGTCGGTGGAGACGCACCCCTTAATTTAATCCACCCTAGCAATACCGGATGACTTGATGCAGCGCTGGCTGCTGGTTTGACGTTCGGTGCCAGAAGGACAATGACTCCAGTGCACTTGAAAGCCTTGACACTAATCTAATCCACCCTATCGTAGTTAGCTGATCACTCGGGGAACTACTTCAATGTGAAACGAGTTATGATGGCTCAGGTACTCAATAATCAAATTACCGTCTACATTGCGGGTGAGAAGAAAATCCATAGCGTATACCATCAAAAACCGACCCTAATGTTGACGGCTTTTGTATACTTGGACTCAGTCACCTTGCAATGTATCCGTGACCTTCCAATACATTGCATGCGCTCATCGCTGGCTTGAGAGGAGTAGAAGAGTGAAGTAGCCATGTATCATTATAGCGTTGTTATATAAAAACTTTGTTCCATTACATCTTGTGCGTGTTTTTTTGTAAAGAAATAGGGAAAATAAATGATTGTCCGACAATTAAGGTTATTTTATTACTCCTGTACATTAAACTGTTGATTTTACGTATTGTAGATGTGGTCAGCTTCATTTATTGCAAAAAGCGGCGGCCTAGTATATTCGCAACCAACTGGCTGGTTGGGTATTTATACTGGAGGCAGTTGCTGCACTTCCTGCCGACTATAGAGATCATGCTTGATGTCGTTTTCGGGGAAGGTGAAGACTTTTCGTGTAGAATGGTCTGATATTTACCAGATGAAACTATTGGGAAGTGAAGCCCAAATTAAATAAGACTATTTACTATTGACAACGAACAAGCAAACATTTGTCCAGAGGTTATGGCTGACAGACCACATGAGTAGGCCCTACTCAGTTTGGTCGGCTCGCTGGATGGGCTATCACAAAATCTTAATGAACGGAAGACCTGCGCTCAGCCCTAAATAGTATATGACGGCACTGACCGGATAAGTTGAAAAGTTGTGTGCATCATCCCCGCCTTGGGGTGGATGGATGATTATTCATTTTATAGATCATCAACACTTTATTTTAGTATTTCTTCTTGCTTGGGCTCTATTATTTTTCTCTGCCCTTTTTTCATGGTGATAAATTTTGAATTTGTTATTATTATTATATGTATCGAGGTTGGTTGAGACAAGGTCACCCAGGGAGGGGAGGTTTTCGTGGGACCCGCGGAACTCGGGGACCCGGGGTTTCGGGAACCCGAGGGACTTGGTAGACCAGGTGGATTTGGGGGGATTCACTTGGACCTTTCTGGGGCCCCTTGGGACATCCTTTAGGACCCTTTTGAGAAACTGTGGAACCCTTTAGAAGCCCCTCTAAATCCTGGAACCTCTGCTCCCCCCTCCCAGCGCTGTAAAACCCATGCACAGAAAAATGTTTGTGAGATGCATGCGTAGAACAATTAACCATTACAGTCCGCGGATTGCTGGCGCAGAGGGCGAGGGTCGCGTCGAGGCTGGTCGAGGTGCGGCGAGATCGGTCGAAAAATGTTGAGCCGAGTCTAGTTGGTCGCGACGAGCCGAAAATGGCCGAAATGATTCGAGACAAACCGAGATGAGCTGAGGCGAGGGGTCTCGGGGACTCGAGGAGCTCGGGAAGACCCGGGGGACATCGGTCACCCTCCGAGATTCATCATGCTCTTATGCGACCCAAGGGACCAATGCCCCCCCCGTCCTATCCCCTTAGGCTTAAACAATCAGTGCGAAATCAATAATCTGAGCAGGTTTTCTGCCCATGAAGAACCTGCTCTTACTTTCTTTTTCACGATCCACAATATTATAACGCTGGAATATTGCGGGAGTTCGTGTTTGTGATTTTGTGAATCGGTATTTTTTCTTCAGTCTGTGCTCGCTCGCGCGTGCACGGACCATATGCAGTTTCTGTGGTTGACCTGGACTGCGTAGCTATAAAACATTGTGACGCGTTGCGGTTGGAGTCTATCTAATCCGTGAAGCCATTGACCTTGTACCAATTTCGACGATACTGGCTGTGCGCACTGTCGCGCGTGCATGTTGTTCTTGAAGTTCTGAGTGGTTGGAGGCGGGGAATCGTTTTGTCTGAGTCTTTATCTTGCCTGAATAAAGCAGTTGTACTAACAATCTAATAGGCCGCGTAGCTGTAAATATTGTGTTGCGTTGCTGTCGAAGCTGACTTTGTCCGAGTAGCCGTGAACCTTGTACCAATTTCGACGATACTATCTGTGCGCACTGGCGCTTGGACACATAACTCATGAGGTTCTGAGGGGTTGGAGGCGAGGATTCGTTTTGTTTCATCTGAGTCTTTATCTTACCTAAATAAATGAATTGTATTTATACAACTAAACCGCGTAGCTGTAAATATTGTGTTGCGTTGCTGTCTGAGCTGAATTTGTCCGTGTAGCCACTGACCTTGTACTAATCTCGACCATGCTACGTGTACGCAATAGGGTGCGTACATATCACACTTTAAGTTCTAAAGGTTCGGAAGAGGAGGTCCGTTTCGAGAAAGCGTTTTTTCTTTTGTGCACCAGCGTGCGTCTGACATTGCTAAAGCTTTTACTTTTTTCTAACGTTCGCGTTGGGACTCCGGTGGAACATGAAAGCAAATAATAAATAATAAATTTTCTAACGTTAAAAGCGTTGTTTTATTTTTTCCTCGCACACTTAGGCGTGCGAGCCTACTGGAATCAATGATCATCGAGCCCTACGGGGGAGCCTATTATGACTCACGTTGAGGCTCTGGTGGTAATGAGGCTCAAATCAAATCATCCCCGCCGGACCAAAGTTCCCGCCCTGACATTCATAGCTGTAGAAATAACTATAATCAAATCGAATGTATGAAACTAAATTAGGCTAAAATGGAGCGAACAAAAATTTGAAACAATGAGGAATGAAATGGACTTGACTATAATTAGCAACTTGACCACCAGTACTGACATTGCGTTGCACATGAACCCGTTGGTCTAAGGTTGCTTATTGAACGAATTGTCGATCTAGTGCTAACTAACCATTACCGATCGATCAGTTGAAAGTGTCAGCTGATGGGGAAAACTGCTGCAACGAATCGGGTTTTTCTTATACAAATATTAGCCATTTGAACAACTTCAAAACCTAATAAAAAACGATTATCAAGTATCATCGGTCAGTCGCAGAGCTGGCGGTGTCGGCACTCTCCTTGCCACTTTTTCTCCATCGTCGCACAAGCAGGCAGGAGGTTAGGAGGATGAGAGCGAGTAGGAGGAGGGTCAGCAGGATGTAGGCGGCTGTGGTGCTGCCTGACAGCTCAGCGGACAGTCGGCCAGCCACCAACGCCTCCGCTGGATCTGGTGTCGAAAAATAAAAGATAATTCGTACACGATAGATGAAGGGTTGGGGTGGATGTATGTTTATTCATTTTATCGATCATTAACACTTTATTTTATTATTTCTTTCTCTATGGTCTCCAATATTTATTTGTGCCCTTTTTTCATGGTGATCAATTTCGTATTATCCATTATGACGAAGCGGGGGTAAACCAGTGTTAACTGTCGGGCCCTGCTGCTGGCAACGGATCCTCGGACTGCACTCGTGAGCCCGAGTCAATGTTGCGGGGTTACCGGCCGGACCCTTTAGCACAGTAGGGCTGAATTGTGTGAGTGTGAGCTGCGCCTTGCCGTCGGCCACCCCCCTTTCTGGAGGATGCGGCCTAGTGTCTATATCTATATAATTATGCATCGTTAGACGGCCGCAGGGGCCCTGGGTGGATTCGTGCGACGACTTCGCGTTGAGGGCCCCGATGAAGCGCGAAAAAAACTACTACTTCTCTACGTTGAACCTACTCTGATTCTATGTTAAACGTACTTGGTATCTACGTTAAACCTACTCAATAACCACGTTAAACCTACTCGATAACTACGGTAAACCTACTCGATAACTACGTTAAACCTACTCGATAACTACGCTAAACCTACTCGGAATCGACGTTAAACCTACTCAGAATCTACGTTAAACCTACTCTGAATCTACGTTGAACCTACTCTGAATCTACGTTGAACCTACTCTGAATCTACGTTGAACC
>SDVV010031162.1:0-11585 GCA_016164225.1 Gammarus roeselii
TCTAATAATTGCATGCTCATCATATTGCTACCTGCGGTGCAGGCTGCGTTGGTGAGATGTTGACGGTGTTTATCTAATAATTGCATGCTCATCATATTGCTACCTGCGGTGCAGGCTGCGTTGGTGTGATGTTGACGGTGTTTATCTAATAATTGCATGCTCATCATATTGCTACCTGCGGTGCAGGCTGCGTTGGTGTGATGTTGACAGTGTTTATCCAATGATTGCATGCTCATCATATTTCTACATGCGATGCAGACTGCATCGGTAACAGTGACAGTGTTTACAGTGTTAACCTTAAAATTGTATCCCTGTCTTAATCTCATCTCACACTTCACAACCTGTAAATATTTATATCTTTTATGACGCGAATGATCAGTTATTCCTTGTAATTCCAGGGAAATGAAATTGGGACCCCAAGAATCATGCCATGCCAACAATTCTGGGATTACAGAAAAAACTGTTATTCGGCTACCCAGATTTCACAGCTTCATCAAAGTAGAAGAATTAATCAAGAAAATATCTTGGACTTCAATAAAACCTAATATTTTAACCGCCGTCAGTCATTGAGGATTTGAACTGGGAAATATTAACTGAAAAATGACTTAATTCTATTACAACTGCGGTGAAGTAAAACTGCAGTATAGCCCGGACCATCTGCAACATGGCCCTCTGGGTGTTGGTTACCAGGCGGTAACAAAAGAACGTGATGTGTTCCGGATACAAGTACATGTTTTGAGAAAGTTAAAAGCTCCAAATATTAAGATTGAAGTCCTTCATGATGATTTATCCGGAAAAATGTTCATGAATAGAAAACAATAATTGTCTTATTTTATATTCTAATGATTATATTTTCGTGAGAAATTGATCAATGATTTGCTGAAATCTAGTTGTATTTATGCTAATACTGTGGAATATTGATTAATTTAAGTCACTCGTCTAATATATAAACCAAATTTCCATTGCGAAAACTCACTTTGTCTTCTGCCGAGAACCCATATGTGCAGACTAAGAGCTGTTTGAACAACTCTTTGACGTTGATGTTGTACTTGGCCGACGTCTCTAGGTAGGTAGCGTTGGCCATGGAGGTTGAGACCCAATTCTTGGCATCTTCGAATTGGATTTGTCGTTCGTCGTCTAGGTCTACTTTGTTACCCACGACAACCACGGGGATGTTTTTCGTGCCTGAGGGTGCAATGTTCAGAAAGTTAGACCCAGGTCATGTCAACCAAATATAGGATTTGTCGTTCGTGAAGGTCTACTTTGCTACCCTCGACAAACACGGGGATGGACTTTGTAATTGAGGGGCAGAGACCAGAACGTTAGACCCTGGTCATGGCTTCATAATATTCGTTTCAACAACTATACAAAATATGACTGATGCTGTCGATTTCCTAATTAGACTACAGGTTATAGCTCAAAGTTTGATCAACGTAGGGAGGAAGACCTTGATTTAATAGGTTGATGATAACTAGTTGGATTTTTAGTGTTCATGGCCTCCAATATTGGATTACTCGTTGAGACGACTTGTCGACATACACGACACTGGTTCGTCTGATTTATTTTTGGTCAGGTTCATTTATTGTAGTTTTACAAATATTCGAACGAGACTATTATGTGATTCACGAAATATTATTCTGGATGAGTACGATGTTCGTACTTAATGTCTTTATTACTTTTAATTTCCCCTTTCTTACCATTAACCAATTCATACCCTTGTCGCAATTTCCCCTTTCATACCGTTTCTTATTTCATATCATTTGTCGCTATTCCTCTTTCATACCAATTCCCCTTTCATACCACAGTCGCAAATTTCCCCTTTCATATCATTGCCACTTTTATTTTTTCATCTGAACGCGGAGTATACTGATGATAAAATGATCACGTGAAAAATACCGAAAAGTTTATTTTTCTCCCTTATTTCTTATTGGAACAAGTTTCTTTGTATTGGTAACTCTTAAAGTAAATAGCTGTTATGTAATTGGAAACACCAGTTCTTGATGGCTATATTTTGCAGGAGGTTAGTTCGGTTATAATCGTTAAATAATAACTCTTATTTCCAAACGGTAATGATTTTCTGTGTAAAATTTTTGTACAGAATCAAATCAAATTACTGTTTTAACTCCAGACATTCGAAGAATTACTGTTTTAACTCCAGACATTCGACTAATGTTCTAACTCAAGGCATTCGTAGATTTATTGTTCTAACTCAGGGCATTCGGAGAATTATTGTTCTAACTCGAGACATTCGAAAAATATTTTTTTTTAACTCGAGACATTCGAAAAACAATTTTTTTAACTCGAGACATTCGAAAAATAATTTTTTTAACTCGATACATTCGAAAAATAATTTTTTTAACTCGAGACATTCGAAAAATAATTTTTCTAACTCGAGACATTCGAAAAATTATTTCTCTACTACGAGACATTTGAAAAATCATTTTCCTAACTCAAGACATTCGAAGAATTAACAACTATTTTTGACGTCACGATTCTTGGAGAGGCTCTATGTCTCGTACCTTGATGAATTTCAATTTGTTACTTATTTAAGTGTGACATCGTAGTAAGAATGTTCACCTGAAAACTTCGCTTCTGTGATCGCTACCTTGAATACTATAATACAAAAATGGCTACTTGTGACATAATCACTTTCTCCGCCACCTTACAATTTTTTTTTATGTAAGACGAATAAAAAAATGCTTTTCATCTGAATTCAGTTCAGAGGAAACGACGTAATCGAACAAAAAATTATGTCTCAGCAGATGAGCTTTAACCCTTGCTGTATGATATTTTTTCTTGAAGCAACTCATATTAAACTTCGGGAATAGGTTCAGACGCTAATACGTCAAGCTAACGTAAAAATTCGTGAATCATGTCACAGAACAGCAACACAAGTTTATCGAATGCGCCTAACTTAAATGCCTTACGACGATTTCTTTAAGTTTTATTGCTGTATTGGCTGTGTCGTTATCTCGTGCAATGGAGTCTGGCGTGCGCTCCAAGCACAGTTACCAATAACAAAGAAATACAAACGTATATAATAGTGAAGTCTGTGAAAGGAATGGAATAAAGTTCAAGCTTGGCGGCCTTTTGATGGTATTTTTAGGTCTAGGACCAAAGGCTTCGCTAGATGATCAATGGAGACTTTAGAAGGCTTTTGCCAGCCTATTCACAAAGCGCAAGAGAGATGAAACAGCCAAATTGGCTCTTGACGGCCTTCTCTAACGGGCGGGGAGTGGGCACACCTGACTCTGCGTCGGTGGGCAGCGTTGATAGGGTGTGTGGGTGATGGGAAGAGAGGGTGATGAGGGATAATGAGTGTTTGTGATGATGATGATGAGTGTGGGTGTGATGAAGATGGTGGCATTACCTCGTAGGGGTGACCGAATGCTCAGGACGGCTTCATTGATAGCGTTTTTCTAAACTTTTATGTTTTTGATCATCAAATCCACACTTCTGACATCACACCCACCATATAGTGTGAGTGTGGTGGCGAGCAGGATAGGGCGGATGTGTCTGCCCAATACTCCACACTTCTGACATCACACCCACCATACAGTGTGAGTGTGGTGGCGAGCAGGATAGGGCGGATGTGTCTGCCCAATACTCCACACTTCTGACATCACACCCACCATACAGTGTGAGTGTGGTGGCGAGCAGGATAGGGCGGATGTGTCTGCCCAATACTCCACACTTCTGACATCACACCCACCATACAGTGTGAGTGTGGTGGCGAGCAGGATAGGGCAATGTGTCTGCCCAATACTCCACACTTCTGACATCACACCCACCATACAGTGTGAGTGTGGTGGCGAGCTGGATAGGGCGGATGTGTCTGTCCAATACTCTGAGAAGATAAGTTGAAGACTCTTTGTGTACCACCATAGAGTATCCCAGAGTACATAGCAGGAGGTATTCTAGGGTACATCAAAGGATTAGAGCCCTCATGATCGATCCTTGCCAAACATACTCTGAAAGCTGGTGGGTATTATTCTGTTCGAGGAGACGGAGTACACCAGAATAAAAAGTGTGCTTCGTTAAATACAACTCAAATAATCAACTTTATTTTCGACCATCAGCTTAAGGTACATACTAATGCTGCACCTTGTCCTACTGTTCTGGAGCTCTAGTGTAAAAGTTGTAGTGTTGTTTGTGGTATTCGGGAGACATTCGAATACGGGAGACATAATCGGCTAACTGGATGCTATCTGGAATACCGAATGGGGCAGTGACGCAATCGATGTCATACAAATGACTCCTCCATAATATATATTTAATCTACGGCCATTATGTATCTGCCGGAAAGTCCTTCAGAGACACGATATAACGAGAAGGCATCATCCTTCAACACAAAGAAGGTTCAGTGCATAACAAAGGCCCAACCGTTCGCCGAGTGGGACGACTACAGAGGCTTTTCCTAGTGATGTAGTTGCCATGTAGAGCGATTTTGAGAATTCCTGAAGTATTCTTCTTGAAACAGATTGTGCAGGAATTCATGAACGGCACTTCAACTTCCTCTATATTCATGCGTCCTACTTTTAGGTGTCATTCAGAGGCTCGTTCAAATGTTCAATCAGAAGTTAATAATGAACTAATGTATCTAATGTATCAACATCCCGAATTAAGGAGAACGTATCGTGTAAAGGAAACTATTCACATATTGAAATGTCCAAAATCAACTGCTATTGATCGGCATGCAGAAGAAAATTTTACAACGTGCTTTGTAATGCTCAATTTTTTCTATTTGTATGAAGCAGATCTGGTCTTCAAAGCAGCTCACGCTAATACGTTTTACGTACCTTCAGTTACGTGGCAAAATCTGTAGCTTCGTCAACATGTCATCGTATCTAAATAATTTCTGTATACCTAAGTATTAAAAGTGGAATGTTCCTTCAACTTGCCATTAGTGACGTCACCGCCCTGCGGGGGAGTCTGCATTAACTTCGCGTTGAGACTCCGGTGGAACATGGAAGCAACTACTACTACTACTACTACTACTACTACTACTACTACATAAGTGACGTCATTTCATTAAAGCTGCGTAAGCGTTAGTTAGTTCAAAACGCATTACGAATAAAATTTCAAATTATACACATTATTTTCTCAATGTTAAATAAACAGGAAAAAAAATCTGTGTTACATAATTGGACACGATTATGCAGGCATCCCTTGCTGTTGTATCCTTCCTATCGCGTAGGAACAGGATTCTAATAGTGTGGGAGTAGTAATACTTTTTGATATCCTGCTAAAAACTCGCTGTCCTTCAATAGCATTTTTTTTTCTCGCCAATTTACTTGGTTTTTCTATCTTTACTGGAAATTTCATTGTTATCAAATTGCTATCTCGATCATGTCTATCGTCCAATTTTAGCCGCAATAATCCCTTCCCTTCAAATCAAATCAAAATCTACCCCGACTAGTTTTTAGTGAATTCAAATTTCATCATAGTCGTTTCCACAAACTATACCTGAAGTAACCGTCAATATTCGCCCACCTCGATTGACTCTACCACTCTGTTCACCAACTACCACCAGTCCCCATCAACAACCTCGATTACTTTAATATACGTTTTAATTAATTCATTTCTTTATCCTACACAAACTATCACTTACAGATCATTTTCCTACTAGTTAATTCCCTACTTCCTTGATTATATATCTAATTGTAACGGATTTCTAATTTTTCAACCAATTACCACCAGTCCCCATCAACAACCTAGATTAATTTACATTACATTGCCATTTCTGTTTGATCTCTTCAACCAACTCCAACCCCCTGGCACCTTTGAGCCGTTCCACCAGCTTCCAGATCTCTTGTGCCTCATAGTACGTGTCCTGCAGGTTGACGGCGAACACGATCACGAACGCCTTCCCAGACTTGATGCTGAGCTCCCGCATCGCTGGGAAGGGGTGAGAGCCAGCCGTGTCAAGGATTTCCAGGGAATGGAACAGCCCGTCTGGGAATGAAAAGAGAATGTCAGACACAACAGCAGCCAATGTGACAATCTACATGGGAAGACGCTTTGAAATATGATGTTCCATTAAAGGGCATGCAGTTCCTATTGCAGGACTGATTAATTTATAGATAACTTCCGTATGAAGGGAAAGAAAGAGTGAATTGCCGATTTCGATGAATTGTTGATAATCAAGGATTGGAACAGCTAATCTGCAATAGACGATTGAATCGTAGACTTCCAAGTAGCACAGAATGAGAGATAAAAGGATAGATTTCCACGAGGGAATGGAACATGCGGGCTTGAAAATTTAAAAATCAATACTATTGAAGATTTCTAGGAAATGGAACAGCCCTCCTAGAAAGACAGATTAAAAGTCAGGTTTACCGGAAATATTTTTTGCTTCAAATGGAACGTCTGGTATTTTAGTCCAAGGTTCAAATTTCATTTAAATTGAGGTAGAATATTAGATTTCTAAGGAATGGAAGAGCCAGTCAGGAAATAAATAGTGAATAACTAATTTCTATAGCATTATTTTATATTGAAGATTCATAGCTTCTTGGCAAATCAAATTTGGAAAGCCAACTTTGAAAAGAGAAAATAGTAGACAATGTTTTGGTCTGTCAGACTAAGTTGCACGAAGTTCTTTCCTTCAATGCACATACAAACAAAAGTTTTGAAGATTATAAAAGTTTCTCATTAACTCGACTCCCATCGGATTAGAAAGTGTTTGTGTTCCGATCGTTAAGGTATTTTACGATGCCTGTGTAGAAAACATGCTGGCTAAAGATGCCTCTATTCTTCGAGATATTTAGGTTGCATAGTACGGTTAGGGCCTATTTTATTTCATATGGTTAGTCAGTCGAGAAAATCAACCTCACAGCAAGACAAATTTTGAATTTATCCCTGCCGCCTTTTCGTTGTATAACCGTACAACCACACCGCGGTTCGGTAGCTGTACAACCACATCGTGGCTCGGTAGCTGTACGACCACATCGTGGCTCGGTAGCTGTACAACCACGTTAAGGCTCGGTAGCTGTACAACCACGTTGAGGCTCGGTAGCTGTACAACCACGCCAGGGGTCTGTTGCTGTACAGCCACATCAGGGCTCTGTAGCTGTACAGCCACGTCAGAGCTCTGTAGCTGTACAGCCACGTCAGAGCTCTGTAGCTGTACAGCCACGTCAGAGCTCTGTAGCTGTACAGCCACGTCAGGGCTCTGTAGCTGTACAGCCACGTCAGAGCTCTGTAGCTGTACAGCGTCGTCAATGCTCTGTAGCTGTACAACCACGTCAGGGCTCTGTAGCTGTACAACCACGTCAGGGCTCGGTAGCTGTACAACAACGTCAGGGCTCGGTAGCTGTACAACAACGTCAGGGCTCGGTAGCTGTACAGCAACGTCAGGGCTCGGTAGCTGTACAACAACGTCAGGGCTCGGTAGCTAAGGTGATGGTAGCTACAATCGATCGAACTCTCTGAGCTTCCTTCAACTCCATCGGAACACCTTTCTACTCCACGTCCCTCCTCCCCTCTCTCAAATCCTCCACCTGCACATCCATCCTTCTTTTCCTCCTCCCTCCCACGTCTCCCTCACGTTTGTTCCTCCTTGAAAGAATCGTGTCACATCTCAGGATCTGATCCCACCGATGCCTGGCAGGAGTGTAACGTGACTCTCCACACATCCGGTACGCTCTAATCTTCTGGTACTGAAACTCCTTTCAAGAACGTAGGATTATTTGACCTAACTTGAGATAAAAAAAGACTGCTTACGATGACACGTTCCTCCTTATTTTTTAGCTGGGCTCAGTCACCGGTCATTCAAAACTTTTTTATGTTCACAGGCCCTTGTAAGACATGCCGCATTCTGGATTTATTTATTTTTTGGCTCAATGACCCTCAACAACCCTTTTGTGGAAGACTAGATGCATATTCCTTATCTCCTGGTATCTCGTAAGTGTTTTGGCGAAGTTACTCGCCGTATCGATCTTTCTTTTGATTGCTTTCTGTATAGAAAACTATAGCTATTGGACCTACTACACCTCGTCTATTTCTGTACAAATTTCATCAATCAATAATCCGGCTTTGAGTCACTTTTTATTCATTTATTATATCTAATGATAAACGAAGAAAGTACGATTGGTTGGACTCGCAAAATGAATTCCACAAGTCGAATTGAACTATTTTATTGCGTAAGCTGATTTAGAAGGAGTTCTGTGAGAAGTGCATGGTCGCGGAATTTTGTTCCGTTACTGGGTATGCTCGAAAGAAAACTTATCCAACTTATGAGCTTCAGAACAAAATGAATCTTTAGCTAAACTTCATAACTAATGATAATATTGTTTAATTTAATTACAATGTTGAGTATAAACAATCGAATAGGGACAGTGGTGGAAGATTTTTCTCTAATAGTTAGTCCATAACCGGGAAAAAAACTCTACTTTCTCCCCGTGAAATATAATTTCATTAAGAAATTTCTCCCTGTACTTTATCTGGACAAAGCTTCTTGATTAAAAATATCAATTCCCTTTCTGCCGAATTTAAATATCGAGCTATAAATAATCATAGGGAGGGGGCAAAGCGGAAGGGGGACGGCCGAAGTCAGACAGGCGGCTAACGGACGACTCATTCTGATGAATGGATGGACAGCTTTCGGATTATTTAAACGGTATGTTACTAGGTTATATATATATATATATATATATTATTAGGCTTTTTATATGGTAATAGATTATATAAAAAGAACGTTTACGCACTACCTCTGGTGTTCGCATTTCACCGGGGCATCGCATGCAACCTTGACTCATTTGGATCAATAGACGGACGGATGAACGGACGGATGAACGGACGGATGGACGGACGGATGGACGGACAGCGTTCAGAAATGCATTGGCATGGTTTATGTTTTGAACATTTAATTTATACTGTATTTTGATATGTATTGTATTTATATATGTTTTTTTCTCCGTTAGATGGTTGTAGTGGAGTATAATTGGTCACTAACTGTTGCTCGGTATATATACTTGTTCGAATCTGGTATGAGTAGTGTTATATCAAGTTTTCTGGAGGGGGGATTGGTGCGGTAGAGAAACCCCCTAGGTAGAAAGTTGGATGCGGCCCTAGAAAATTATGTGAGTTCGCTTGTGCCTGTTCCTTGTCATATAAATTTGTTTCCGTGTCACGTCGGCTACGATGTGAGTGTATATATCGTTTTATATTTATGGATGGTTTATTGTTTCTGTATATTTTTTTGTGGAAATATATGTTGGTATTCTTATCTAGTTGTGGTATATATGACTCATTTGATGCTTGATTAGTGGGTTCGTAGCCGTTGGGGGGGGGGGTTATTTTTTGTCTGTTTTGTTCATTTATCACTATGTATTCTTTTATAGGATTAGTGTGGTAGGTATGTCATATAACTCAATTTGCAGCCTTAGTGTGCGAACAGCCCGTACGGTACCAACCTGATATTGAAGTTAAAGCAATGTTTTGCATCTTCCGCATTATTTGTTAAAGAGGTGTTAATTTATCCCTTTTTAGGACCAGAAGTTGTGGCTAATTTCATTAGATTTTGGTATGTACTATACCGTATTTACTATAGGTTTCAGTCATGTCCCTCGTATGTTTAGGTATCTTATTCACATTAGTTATTTGTTTGGTTACATGCTAGTTTTTTCTTGTTCGTCACGTTTTTAATGTATGTTTTGGGTATGCTAGAGAATTTAATCTTCCTGCTTTGTTATAACTCGTGAGATTTAGTATAGGTCTTTCAGTTTTGTATGTTCTCTGTTGAATTCCCATCTTCAATGCAATCTGTTGGTTATTCAATACAAAATCGAAATATATTACGTTTGTATCTGCAATATAAAACATTTATTCAGGTTTAATTTAGTCACATCTTGTTAATTTTTTTCGTGTTTTATATATATTCTGTCATCCTAATACAATATTTAAAGTGGTTATTATAGATATAGAACAGCCGATTTGTTACAAACTTTGTCTTGCTGTTAGGGTATTGTATGTTTATTGTAGGATCATTCTTCAATATTTAGGAGGAGTTAGAGTCCCCTAGGCAAAAGCTCGTTCTGTTTATGCTTGTTTGAGTAAATAGACCGATTTATTAGGATGGATGCCATAATGTATTACACTTTTTGATGTGGATTATAGCAGAGTTAGAATTTTATTTAGCTATTTTATATATGTTATTGTTGTTGTAGGCTTTTCCACGATAAACATAGGAATGTATGTTAAAGAGGTGTAAGTCCGTACTGCATCTTTGTGGAATTTTCGTCTTTGATCCAATAGAAAATGTATATATAGTGTAACGTTTAGAAGACGATTTCCTGGATGGAGGGGTCCTAGTGTAGAGGTGATTTACACTCTTTGGTTGTCATTTTGGAGTTCATCTATGTTCAACGTGAATTATGTATGGCCTTGTAGACGTCGATCTTGACTTCCGTGTGTTCGTTAGAGCGGTTATGCGATAAGCTGCTCATTATTGTAGTGATTTACTTAGATCGTCAGTGAACAGAAGCCTAGCTTTTTATGGCCGCACACTCTCTCAGACTCATTCTTGACCACTGTATATGTGTCTAGATTCTTGGATACATCCAGGATGTGACTTTGCTTGATGTTGTTCAGAGATGATGGACTAAACAGATGCGAGGTATGTCTGTGGCATCGTACCATGACTGGATGTTACCTCTGAATTAGTTATATATCAGTGGTAGATTGCCGAGATGTGACCTAGTAAAGCATTTATGAGTTTATTTTTTATGACACAGTGGGCTTGGATTTGTACTCCGAGGCAAAACCTCAGTTAGGTCTAGGAATTTGTTATAGATTTGAATGATATCGTAGTAAAAATAACATTATTTCCATGAACTCGGCGTTAAATGTCAGTTATTTATTTTGGAATGAGTGTTATGTTTGTGTACAGTATTCATGAACCAGATCACGTAGGATATTGGACTAGGATTTGTCATCTGAGTGTGGGAGGATCCACTGTATATAATAGTTGATCATTGTTGCTTAGGGTAGAGTAGAGAATCTTATTTATCTAAATTTATAGTTCTTGTTTTACATTGTTTCGCCTAATTTAATGGAATGTTGGGTATAAAATACGCTTAATTGGATGTAATGCTTCAAAAATTGGTAGGTTTTACCTCTCGACACTGCATTTGGGTCCGGTTCCAGGTTGCCTTGGAGAACTATTCTACCGTATTTGTGTCGAGTGTTAGTGTTGAAATTCTTCAATAATTTGATGTACATCTCAATTATGTTATCCAAGCGAAGGTCTTTACTTGATGCTTATTCCCGCAAGTCTTACTTATATAAATGTTCGTAAGACGTTTGCAGCTTAGACACTTGAAAGTTATTGAGTAATTCAGGCTTCGTTATGAGTCTGCGTTCTAATTCAGAATATTTGACTTTTTGACCATTCACCAGATCCACTTCAACATTTTTTACTTTAGGTCTGTAATGATGGCCTTAATCCTAACTCATCCAAACCCAAAATTACCAAGGATTGTATATTTTCCCATTTCATACTTATGTTGGGTATTTTCTTCATTGATTTAACCTTCATCCTTATCAAATCTATCCACTTGACTCTGTAGTTTTACCAATCTTTAGCA
>SDVV010031163.1:0-11585 GCA_016164225.1 Gammarus roeselii
GATGCTACCTCTACGCACTAGGGTGCGTACGTATCCAACGTAATGTTCTAAAGGATTGGAAGCGGAGGTCCGTTTCGAGAAAGCGTTTTTTCTTTTGCGCACTAGCGTGCGTCTGACACTGCTAAAATTTTCACATTTTTTCTAACGTTGAAAGCGTTGTTTCGTTTATTCCTCGCGCACTTAGGCGTGCGAGCCTACTGGAATCAATAATCATCGAGCCCTACGGGGGAGCCTATTATGACTCACGTTGAGGCTCTGGTGGAAATGAGGCTCAAATCAAATCAAATCAGACGCTCGTAGGCAAGAGCAAGTGGACGGCATGAGTGTGTCAGAGTGGGGAGCAAGGAGAGTGCTTGGTTCTAGATTGAAAGTGGGACTAGAACAAGGTTGCGTTATGTCTTCCTGGCTGTCCAATCTCTATATGGACATAGTGGTCAGAGAGGTGAGACAAGGTGACCGAGGGAAAGTGGGTACTCGTGACCCGGGGAACTCGGGGTTTCGGGAACCCAGGGGACTTGGAAGACCAGGAGGATTTGGCGGGACCCACTTGGACCATTCTGGGGCCCTTTGGGACACCCTTGAGACCCTTCTGAGAATCTATAGGGCCCACTTGAGGCCCCTCTGAATCCTGGAACCTTTGCTCTCTCCTCCCAAATCTATGTTAAACCTACTCTGTATCTACGTTGAACCTACTCTGAATCTACGTTAGACCTACTCTGAATCTTCGTTAAACCTACTTGGTAGCTACGTTAAACCTATTCGGTATCTACTATTACCTATTCCGTATCTACGTTGAACCTACTCAGTAACTACGGTAAACCTACTCAGTAACTACGGTAAATCTACTCTGTAACCATGGTAAACCTACTCTGTAACTACGGTTAACCTACTCTGTAACTACGGTTAACCTACTCTGTAACTACGGTTAACCTACTCTGTAACTACGGTAAACCAACTCGTTAACAACGGGAAACCAACTCGTTAACAACGGTAAACCAACTCGTTAACTACAGTAAACCTACTCTGTAACTACGGTAAACCTACTCTGTAACTACGGTAAACCTACTCTGTAACTACGGCAAACCTACTCTGTAACTGCGGTAAACCTACTCTGTAACTACGGTAAACCTACTCTGTAACTACGGTAAACCAACTCGTTAACAACGGTAAGCCAGCTCGTTAACTACAGGAAACCTATTCTGTAACTACGGTAAACCTACTCTGTAACTACGGTAAACCTACTCTGTAACTACGGTAAACCTTCTCTGTAACTATGGTAAACATACTCTGTAACTACGGTAAACATACTCTGTAACTTCGATAAACCTACTCTGTAACTACGGTAAACCTACTCTGTAACTACGGTAAACCTACTCTGTAACTACGGTAAATCTACTCTGTAACTACGGTAAACTTACTCTGTAACTACGGTAAACCTACTCTGTAACTTCGGTAAGCCTATTCTGTATCTACGGTAAATATACTCTGTAACTATGGTTAACCTACTCTGTAACTGCTGTAAACCTACTCGGAATCTGCGGTAAACCTACTCTGAATCTACGTCGAACCTACTCGTAATCTACACTGCACCTACTCAGCCACTCTTCGATTGCCCTACGGGGGAGTGGGCATTAACTTCGCGTTGGGACTCCGGTGGAAGATAAAATCAAACTACTGCTACTACACTCGCAACCAAAACAGTTTAAAAAGCCTTCCACACAAAGAAAGTGCGCTTGCTCACGAAGCAAACACAAAGAGCGGACTCCTTCGTCCACCTACAAGAGCTCTCGCAGCCGCGAACGCAGTTATATCATATCCATCTTTTCAGAAAACGGAAACACTTCCGCAAAGTCATAGACACGATCACCACGAAAGTTCTTGCAAACTACGTGACCACTCTAGATCATCAGTTCAAACTATGCGACCACTCTAGATCATCAGTTCCAACTACGCGACCACTCTAAATCATCAGTTCAAACATTGATCTAACTTTTACACAATCCATGATCATAGCCCCCATCTGCCAAACCTGAAACTCCTCAGCAACGGGCCCAGACGGCATATCATAAATTCACCTCAAACATCACGACATCACGACTCTTGCAACCACGCAGAAAGACAACATATACGGCATATCATAAATTCACCTTAAACATCGCGACTCTCACAGACATCGTTAGTTTTCCCATTGTACACAATACAATACCCAACATATGGAAACAAGCTAAAATCATACTCATTTCGAAACCCATCCAATCCCATACAGATCCAGCCTCATGCAGACCCATTTTTTTTTCTACCAAGTCCCTCGGAAATCTTGGAGAGACTGGTTTCGAACAACATTTATGTCCATATCCTACTCTCCTCTACGCAACACTGTTTCAACTCACCACTCCTCACCAACCTCACCCAGGCCAACCATGAAGGCATGAACGGAAAGAAGTCAGCCAAGCGCACACTGGTAGGCGTCATTGATAATAGTAAGGCCTTCGACACAGTTCCAAGACACGTCCTCATAAACAAAATACACAGCACACCCATCCATCTATACTATAAGAGGTGGCTTGCTAATTTCTTTTCTGGCAGACACGCACACATTGTCTACAACAAGTAATCTCATCTCTAATCAGCCACTTCTCAATAGTGCCCCATAGGGCTCTGTCCATTTGCCCTACCTTGTCAAAGCCATCATGCACGACCTGCCCATTCCAACAGACCCCATCACCAAATCAGCTCATGTCCGAGGGACCTCACAAAAATCACACAACACTACAAACACGCGACTGCAGCTGCACACCTCCAGCACTAGCTGAACTCTCTAAGCCTGGTTGCTGGACAACAAGATGAAGGTGTCCGCAAGCAAGTCATCCCTCACATAATTAATATCAGATAGCAGTGAACACCGCATCCACCCTCATGCCACGATCAACAACACTCCTGTACCCCCACAGTCCCAATACAACTATCCTTGGAGCAGCTAAGGATACGGGGATGACATTCAAACCTTACACAAATAACATCGGCACTAAAACAGACCTAGACTGAACGTGTCCCGGGAACATGCCACAACGATACGCATGATCACTCCAAGGAATCAATTACTACACTATACAAACAATTCATCTGGCCCATAATACCCAACGCAAACATCTCCTGGTCCTCTGATCTTGCACCCACACGCATTCCCTGCAAAAATAGAGAACACGGGCTTGCGCATCGCAACTGGCAGTACACAGACCACACTCATTTCACCCTTGCATGAAAAAACCAATGTCCTTCCTCTCAAGCATCATCTTGGTATGAGAGGGACTTATTTCTTAACCCAAATTGTAGACCCACCACTCCTTATTGAACCCACGTCAACGCAATCGAGTGCTATCCAACACACCGACAACACACTTCGGCTCTTTAATGCGAAAGTTTCTCGTCCTACACAAAACACATCTATGCACAAGCAGATAAGCCCACTTCACAGCTCTTGCATTGGATGAACACAGTCAACACGGTTCGACCAAGTTACTCGCCTGCTCTCAGCAAATTTTTCCCTACTCCATACAAACGCAGCACCCTCAACAGTGTCTCCCTGTCGACCGTTTCCAGATTCTAGAAAGCCCAGAACACATACTTTCCCTTCGCAAGGTACTTCTCACAGACTGGTCTCACTGAAAAATTTAATCGGTACCCCTTCTGCCTCCTCCGAAGCCACACAGTTCCTCATCAATCGCACCATCCGTACTCTCTAATCCTCTTGATTAGCACTCTCTCGTACGACTTACCGACAACACATAACAATCTGTTAGTTGCAGCATTCATTATTATCTTTCCCCTTATGCAGCAAAACAATGCAAGCGCTACGACACTCAATTGGCACAAAGCCCGACCCATAACACAGATTCAGTAGCATCACCAGCCAGTCTGCTATCGTTTGTTACTTCATCCCTCATCAGCCACACAGTAGCAACGCTGTCCAAGCCAGTGGATTTCCATGCTTTTATCACCTCTACCCCTCCTTCACCTATTTCTTAGCTAGGTCTGTGACAAGTCTTACTCCCAATACCCGCATCCGTGCACCACCACCCACAGCAACTAAGTCACTCGCAGATAATTTATAATAATATTTCAAAATAATGTGTAAGAAGACTGACGTGGATCCATCACGTGTTTCTCAATCTAGTTCACCATATAATGTAGGAGGCGTAGCTCTATCCCGACTGCCTGACCACGGTTTTGGTCCAGTTGTGACAGCCTTTTTTCGTGATTCTTCTACAATACTTCTCTTCTTATCATGCTCAAAATTAACATGGTTAGGTGCAGACCTCATTCACTGTCTAAAACAAAGCAAAACTATATGCACATATAATCTATAAACTAACAAAATTCTTTGCATCAACAATAAATTAATATAATGATGAACAAACCAAATTCCCGGTAACGCGTGAGGTAGTAAAACATCTTGAGATGTATCTGTGGGATGGACTCCAGCAAAGCCTCGCCAAGCTTGAGGGTCTGTACGAACCACGTCTCCCTCAGCATCTTGCTGATGACGCGTCGCTTGTTGCCCGCCTTAGCGTACAACACCAGGTGAATCACGAGGCTGGGGACAAGCATAGAAAGTTGTGAAAACGGGTAGTGATTTCTGGGAAGGATGATCTGGGCAGGAACAGTGGTTAGCGAGAGGTGAAGCTCGTAGGTCGTAGTTGAGACAGTTCAGGGGTGGGAAGTTTCATGTACAAAAGACGATGAGAAAACTGTATTGAGAACAGCAGGCACCACTGAAGGAACTTTCGTCGTGTATTAATAGCCCAATTGTACTATCGGTTACAAAGATGGACCTTATTTTTAAAATTCGCGTTTTATTTAAACTTAATTCAAATGAAATTGTATGTAGTTAAGTAAGTTTTTATGGTTGTATGTTTACAGCCACACATCTGGAGGAAATGCAAATGTGTAAATTCATACTATAAAACATACAATCTCGGTACAAGGATGTCGTAAACAAGACGCGATTAAAAATAAGGTCTCCATCTTTTTAACCGACAGTACACGTCACGAGTTTTGAAGTGTTCAGGCTGTGTTGCCGTCGATTGATGTTCTAGCTTCTGCCATATGCATTAGTGGAATATAGAACCATGATGTTCGTGTTCAAATGAGATCTCACCTCCGCCGAATCTTTGAACGCGAACTTGTGACAATAACATGTCTCAAATGGGCCTACTGAATTGGATAATAAATTTGTTAAGTGTTAAGCATATTTGCGTTGGCTTGACTTTAACTACAGGTATTCATGTTGAATCGTTGTGGTATATTAGGCCACAACATGACTAGGAAAATCAATTTCACTGAATGACATGATTTACAGAACACAAGTTGCCTGTAATTACGAGAAATTAAGGTTTATAATTGTATGGAAGCGTAGGAGAAGTCATGACCCACTTTCGAATATTGTATGAAGCGAATGTTGTTTTACGTAAAAATTTCGCATTTATTGATCTGCTGGTGATGAGCCCCTTTAGCTTATTAAGTTTATTTCACAATGACATTTTTTTCAACGATTGAACTCACGTATCCCAATATTACAGTGGGAATTGTTCAAGAAGTCGCGTTCTCTCATGTAACTCACACAGACTCTGGCAGTAGTCCGATGCAGAACATTACGATCACGAAGCCCCGCACCCACGGCTGGAACTGCTGCTTCATAGGCTGCTCAACCCCACAGTCCACGGCATCACTGCTGGCAGGGGCTGGGAGACGTTATGATTTGGTAAAGTACGGTAAGGGTTTCTAGTAAGGCATTTCTAAACCAAAATTTAATGACTATCAACTTATAGTCTACAGATTAGAGATCGAGGACAAAACTTTTCGTTGCCGTAGTTAAGAACAGCGATGAGGAGAGACGTTGCGTTATGTTAAGTCATCGCCAATATAAAAAAAATAATGAATTGCTGATGTCTTACCTTGAGTAATGTCTTCTACTTTTCTGGTCGTTTCTTGTCCATCTTTATTTATTCTGGACCTTCCTGGAGATTGGGGACTTACGCTGTCACCCTTACCTGTAACTGAATCAACTCCAGCAATAGTCACACCATCATAAGCTGGGCTTCTTGGTCTAGAAGATTTCCCACTTTCATTACGAGTGGGTGAAATGTGAATACTAACTCCGTTTGGTAAAGTGTCGAGATTATTGAATTTTCCTCGAAAATTGTTTGTTCCATCGTCATTTATGCTCTCTTCCACCAGGTTCGCCGTCAAAGTCTCATGGCTGAACACTTGAGTGTTGGAGCTGCCGGAACTACTCCGCGTGGAGGCGCCGTCGTGTGCGTCGTAAATGATTTCCGGCTGTGCAAATTGGTTGCTTTCCGGGAGAATTCGTCGATTGATGGGCTTTGAAAACATTTCGTGCAAGAACACCGTTTTCTTATGAGGTACCTGCTTAACCCAAGTCGAACTCCATGTGGGTACTTGTGACGACTGCAGCCAAAAACTGCAACAACAAAAAATACAATTACATTTTTATCTAAAATTTGATAACATCGTTCACGGAAATGAATAAAAAAATCACGTTCATTCCTATGGATGCACGAACCACTCTGTGTGTGTTTGCCACACCCAACTTTGGGGAAATTACATTATTGGAGTATTAGAAAAAATTGCTGCAGGTATTGTATGAATCAAAGAAAACAAGTAACTGGCTACTGAGTTCTAACCTACATCGACCATACCTTTGGGCAGCAAAGAACGATGTGGTGATGGTAGAGGCAACTGTGAAGGTGAGCCCAAGTCCCAGAAACACCCACTCTTCCTCAGCGAGCAGCGTCAGCAAAAACAGAACGTCGAACAGCTTGTCCAGCGCGCTTACCACCAGCGTGATCACTGACATGAACAGCCAATCGCGACTGCGCTCGGCACGTGAGTCTGATGAAGACTCTGAGCTTGAGTGCAGGCGGCGGCTGATGAAAGCCCGAGCGGCACCGTATATTTTGCGGGGGTAATAAGAGGCACCGTCGAGCTTGCTCGAGTGAAGAGAGTTGTTGAGGGTTCGAGTGGAATTTATGGAGACGTCGTTGAGGTTTGAAAGTGTGATTGTGACATTGTCATCGATGATCAATGACCCTTCTTTGTGGTCAGAGGGTGAGCCTTCTTGACCGATAGAATCATCAGCGAAGCCTTTCTTAGGAGTAGATGAATTACCTCCTCCTTGCCTAGTAGCGGTCTTGATGTCACTTTTGTAAAATTTATCTTCGAAAACTCCGTCAGGGTCAGAATTTGTACCGGCAGATCCTGACGTGCCGTCTTCGAAGGCATAGTTCTCATAACTTCCGTCGCTCCTTGCAACAATTTCATGTCCTTCCATGAACGGAGCGGTAGATTGTTTAGTTAGGAAAATAATCGATTTCCAGAGGTTGACGATACAAAGTTGATATGTTTGATCGTCTTGAGAACACGATGTGGCGATCTTTCTTACACCATTGTTGATTGGAGAACACGATGTGGCGATCTCTCATACACCATTGTTGATAGGAGAACACGATGTGGCGATCTCTCTTACACCATTGTTGATTGACGCGTTGCTATTTTGATCTGAAGAGTGTTCAACATCCGTTGGAATGCTACATTATGGATGTTCACCAATTATAACACGGAGAACAGGCAGTGGTAACGCCTTCTCGTAACGTGTTCACGGCAAGGAAGTCTAGCGGACCTACAGCTAAAAACTTAAAATACGGAGAGAATTCGTTTCGTGCTCAAAGTGGGCGGGAATGTTTCAGTTTGAGTCAACGTATTCAGTACGTTTGAGTTTATTCTTCACTTAGAATTAATCACGCTATTGGAAACAGCAGAAACTGTAACTATAGGAACATATGCAAAACAATTAATAGATATTCCAAATATCGATCTTTCGGGTCGAAGAGACCCAGTCATCCCTCGCCTACCCTGCTCATCCAAATCACGGTATATGGAAGCACCCAACCTTTCTATCCCCGCGACCAATTTATTTTTGGTTGTAGATTAACCATAAACGAATTTTTGTTCAGTACTGTTCAGTAGCAAGAGAAACATAGTTGATGCCGAATCCATAACAAAATCAGACGACAGTTTTTCTAAAGTTACTTCAATATTATATGGATTTTTACATGGCATGCCGAATCTTAACAAAGATCAATTACTTTTTTTTCGAAAGGTAATTGTATATTATATGGACTTTAATTAGAGCATTTAAATTTGAACATGTCTTTTACGTGAATTAAGCACATTGGATTCTTGATAAGTATATGTATTCAACCAAAAATTGCAGCATACCGACTCGAAACTGAATCTCCCAGATCGGGGGCGGCCGACGGCAAAATGCACCTACCACTCTACTCAAGTGATAAGATGATAAAAAATTGAAATATAAAACGTTACCTCTCTTTTTAGAGAGCATGCATACATACAGTAATCATGATATGTAACAACTAATGTCGAAATGTTGACGTTTCCGCACCTACTGGAGAGTGAACTTCCAATCACTAAAAAACTGCGCGCCCTACGGAGGAGCCCATTCATTTTCACGTCAAAACTCCAGCTTAGATGGACCCCTTAATCTAATGTAATTTATTTCTCTCATGCCAAACTCAGTGTTTTAACGCTGAAGCGTTTGGCCAGAACCCCGTAACACACGCTTCGGGTCAGGAGTGAGGTCCGATATCAACGTCAGCAGCAGGGTTCGACAGCATTTACTGGTTTACCCGTGCTGCGCCATAATCACCAGGCCCTCTCCCAGCCACACCCACCACGTTTTCAACGAAACGTTTTGGGCGCAAATCTTGGTCGACCTGAAATGAAACTGTTTTTCATCAACTTAGAAATGAGGGAACTCGTGTAACGTCTGCTTGACATACAGGCATAAAGCAGCGTCTGGCAAGGCAGCTCATGAAAGAACTTTGGAGAACATGTTAGGAAGCAACGATTTCTGTATTTCAGTCAAATTCAGCCTTGTCTCGAAATTCAAGGCGTTTCTTCGGGAGGAAAGGCCCTACCACGCCCCTCTCACCCACCTGCCCCGGCTCGGTAACAGAGTTGGTAGCTGTCGATACCTACGGATGCAGCTATAGGTACTTAGCATTACGGTGTAGCATCTAATGGAGCGTTACCAAACAATCTGTCGGAAGAAATTCTGATGATGACCAAAATATTCCTAAGTTGTTACGAACACGCATTCTTTCACGTTTTCAGTCACGATCAATCGTAAGAAACTACGAGAATACATCATTGTTTTCCAATTTAGTTTTCATTGCTCATTGAAAGTTTAGGTCAGTCTGAAAGCATACCACAACACGACCTTGCCGTCTGCAAATGAACATATTACTGAGGAAACGTGTCTAGAGGATAGCGATATTGACAAACGTCAGAGGGTGGCAACGAAATAACAGCAGTCTAGTGGCGGCAATGGACCGCTGCTGGGCCAGTACAGTCTGCGTGTATTGGCCGATCTCAAGGGTGTAATTGATACCTTATCTTTACGTGCAATGATAACACTCATGCTATGGAATCTCTTGATGATGAGAGGTAATTGCAGTTTAGGTGAACACTGAGGCAATAACATAGCTATGCCTTTAAATGATATGCTATAAGCTCTAAGTAGCTTAACCGAGTGATCCTAATTTAATTTACCGAGTGATTACCATTTATTAGTACAATATTGCTCAGAAGGGATCACTTGATTTGATTTGGGCCTCATTTCCACCAGAGCCTCAACGTGAGTCATAATAGGCTCCCCCGTAGGGCTCGACCGTCGTTGATTCAGGTAAGTTCGCACGGCCTCGCGTGCGAAAATATTAGTCATGTCAAGATGAAGTCGGTACATATTTCAATTGTGGCACATTCGCGTACTATCGCGTACGAGAGAGTAAAGAGTTAATGCGTATGTTCGAAAAATGTCTAGTTATTTCAGTGCGTAATGAGGTGGAGAGACCACCTCATTTGCACAGGTGTTTGAGGTTTTGACAGCTGTGTAGGGATCACTTGAATTTATATATTGATTTAGTTTCACGATTACTATAAAGAATTAGGGAGCAAGGATTAAGTTCGAGATCTTTGTTCAGGAAAAGTATCGTAACCAATGAGTAGATAAAATATTTTGTCATGCTATCACCATCTGTTCTTCGTCTAAAATTAAACGTTTCAAAGTTTTAAAGGTCAGAAAGTTTTTAAAATCAGAGCCGTCGACCGCTCTGAGCCGAACAACACTCGTTGATCAAACATCTCGGTAAAGTTTATAACTTGAAATTGATCAAACATCACCGCTGTTCATTCTCCAACTCGTCAACAAGTCCCAACGGTTTTTAAAATACAGAGCTGCTCAAACTTGGAATTCGATTGCTCTACATATAAATACGAGTAGCAGTATCAGTACCTTTATACGTAAACTACAATTATATCTGTTTGAACAAGTACGTTACTTCAGCTATGCAATTTACAGAGTCAACTATTTGTTGTCCATCAATTTTACTCCCTAACCTTAGCTATAAATCAATATTATCTAAATAGCAACTGTTATCGTTATTCAGCTCACGCTAACGAAGACGTAGCAAACATGTCAACTGTATTCTGATATTTCTGAAAGTAGTTGGTATGTTATTATACAGATACAGACACTAGACTGAAATCCCCAGCAAGGGGGAGCGGTCGACGGCAAGGCACACCTCACACTCGCACACCTAAGCCCTTTTGCGCATAAGGATCCGTCCGGGTCAAGCGGTTCGAGGTCAGTGTCGGCAGCAGGGCCCGACAGTGTGACTGGTTTAACCTTGCCGCGTCATGATGACCGCCCCCCCCCCCCCCCCCCCCCCCCCCCCCCCCCCCCCCCCCCCGCACACGACCATCCCGTCTCTCAGCGATGTGCCAAGGGAGGGAGAGCACATCAGGGCAGCGCCAAATCAAATCCGTTCACTATCATTCTCCACTCATGCCTATCAAATGCACGCTCTCTCACTACCTTCACACTCGCGTCTCTCCTTCCCAACGCCTGTTTCACACTATCCATCCACCCAAACTCCGGTCTCCCTCAAGGCCCATGTCCACTCGCCTCTGCTTTCAACACACCTTTCACCAATCTCCCGTCATCCATCCTCACCATCTCAGAATACGCGAATCAACTCTGTTCTTTAACTTCTACCCCATCCCAGTTCTGATACGAACCACGTCGTTAGTGAACCTGTCTCTCAGCGACACTCCGGCCATGTTCCTCAAGCATTTTGGGGTGGATGGATGATTATTCATTTTATAGATCATTAACACTTTATTTTAGTATTTTATCATTTCCTCTTGCTGGGCTCTATTATTTTTCTCTGCCCTTTTTTCATGGTGATAAATTTTGAATTTAATCATTATTATTATATGTATCGAGGTTGGTTGAGAGGAGGTGACCCAGGGAGAGGAGGTACTCGTGGGATCCGCGGGACTCGAGGACCCGGGGTTTCGGGAGCCCGGGGGACTTGGGATACCAGGTGGATTTGGGGTGGTCCACTTGGATCTTTCTGGGGCTTTTTGGGACTCCCTTGAGACCCTTTGGGAGCCTTTTGAGAAACTGTGGGACCCTAAAGAGG
>SDVV010031164.1:0-11585 GCA_016164225.1 Gammarus roeselii
CCCGTTTCTGCGCGCACCCCCGTACGCTCGGTGAGTCAAGGTGCATGCATCGCGTCCTACCCCCGCTAATTAACCCCTATCTATAATCCTTCACTAATCCGCGTCTTGGTGATATACTAACTACTTTTACACTCCACACTGTGCGCTCATGTATTATACACTCCACACTGCGCGAACATGAATTATACACTCCACACTGTGCGCACATGTATTTTACACTCCACACTGTGCGCTCATGTATTATACACTCCACACTGCGCGAACATGAATTATACACTCCACATTGTGCGTACATATATTGTACGCTCCCAACTGTGCGCACATGTATTTTACACTCCACCCTGTGCGTACATTAATTAAACACTCCCCACTGTGCGCACATGTATTATACACTCCACACTGTGCGCACATGTATTATACACTCCACATAAGACACAATTAATTTTCTTTAGGGTACAAAGAATTTAATTATAATTGACAGTTCCGTCTCAAAGTGTTCACGATTTACTGTGATTATCTTCGTCATTGCATACTAAAATCCTTAACTTGATTATCCCTTGTAGACGATTTGATTCCAAACACTGTTTGGCTTCGTCCATGTGTGCATGTAACTGTTATCCGCTTGATTGCCCCATTCAGATCACACCCCTTCACTACCTCTCTTCCATTCTCAACTCTTCCCTTCCCCTCAGAAAATACTTCAACGGAGAAACTTCATTCGTTCATATCAACGATGAAGGACACTTTGAGGCTAAACTGTAAATCCTTTGTATATTCGTTGTAACAAAATGTAAAATCGTCCTTTTTTTGGCTACGTATCGCACAAAAGAAATATTTATTTTGGTGGGATTAAAAATATATATATATTCCGGTTACCATGTTTTTATTCATTTTCATGTTTTGTTCTGTCAGTCGCAACTTCCAATCACTCAATGTGGAATCAATCTGAATTGTCTCTGTTGATGCTAAACAGCAATGAGGTGTGGGTTCAATCTATGGAAATAAAAAGGCTTGTGTACTGGCAACACGAGGTTGAATTGTTTAAAAAAAAATGCTGCATCTGTGTGAAACCAGTGGAAACAGATTCCTTTGTGAAGGGTTTTGTTGTGACTGGCTGGAGACATTCTAATGTATGCGCAAACTCTTTTTCAAATTGAAGATTCATTATTCGCTTCATCAGTCTATTTTTCTTATGAACGATTTTTCCCAATGATATTTTTTAGAACATTTCATGTACACAATAATATGTTTTGGTATATTAAGATTTGCTTTCGACAGTGTCCTTAAACAATGTTTGCGTTACTGCTACGTGTATGATTCCTAGTGGCCATCTACGAGGGCATCCTTTTGTAAGGAGGTTGAAGCAGAACACTGCCATTTAAAACGCGACAGAAATGTTTAACGATCGAACACATTAAAAGTCACTATAACGTCTTCTTGATACACGCGACATACTCCGAACACTGGTTTCCCGTCTGGAGGCACAGGTTACTTCTTTTAAAGCAGTGAATTATTATTTAAGCTCAGGCTCCATACACTTGTATAATTCCTGTGAGAACATGTTTCTTCTCCAACGTGTGGCTTCAATCTCAACGTCAACGACATAATTTTTTTCGGAGCAATACGATTCAGCTATGTGATCAAATACAGTCATCTCTGCGGTGCAGGGAGTATTTTACGACAACACATTTTCTAACAACCTCAAATTCTTTTGCGGGCAGAGTCTTCCTCAGTGAGCTCAGGCTATTCGTATTCAACATTCTAGACTCAATCCAGGAGTGATAATTGCTCAATTTATGATCATATAGTAGGTACCGTCTTCCAGGTCATCACATTTGAGATCTTCATTGTATTTGCCCCAAGACGCCCCTTCCATGTACGACAATAGTAGGGCAAAATCAATTATCCGAAAATATTGATACCTTTTCGAAAATTGTGTGAAAGGAATGTTTACACATTTTAATCCAATTTTCAAATTCCGTACATCACGGGATAAGCTTGAATTTAGTTTCAACTGGAGGAACTGCTAGAATCTTAGGATGGAGATTATAACGGCTCCCATCCTGATTAGGAATGCGCAAGGCCTCAACCTGGGATAATCTTGACTCCACAAATAATTGTTAGTGACAGAATTTATAGCTAACGATATTGTTCTGAACATATTTACTCCTCCAAGTCAAGAACGTTTTAACCACGTTATAGACAGAAATGAGATTAAATGTTCTGGCTCGGTGGAAAGCTCTCGGATTCATGTTTCAAATCCACCATTTTTGATCGACCAGCAACTAATGCTTCAAGAACATAACTAATAACGACACGGCAGAAACACACAAATGGATATCATGGTTCCTCAAACTTTCTACTAAAAAATTGTCTTTGTACTGGGAAATTGGACTAACAGAATAAAATTTAACAATGAACCATGGATAGTTGAGCGCGTGAATCTTAGCCCAACTGGAGGCCCTCTTTCCTGGAACTTATCTGATAGCGGAAAATAATGTCATATTGTAGTGGTGGCGCCATCCGGCACAGATAATCACTTACCCTAACGCACTTATAATGGGATTTTTCTTATGTCACCGACTACGAAAAACATTTTACCGGTTACTTAGTCTTTGTACTGGTGCATGAGGACGACGTGCTTGAAGTTTCTGGATTGCAATAGAGGAGCATATTCTAGACTATTGTCAATTCTGATGCTGCATCATGGAAGGTTAGCAGATTCCACCATTCAGGAAAGAGACCATCTGAAACGCAGCTACAGAACGAAAAGGAAACATTCATCCACCTCAATACTGTATTCTAGTATACTGTAACGAGGAGCTCCGTCAATAGTATTATTTTTTTCAAAACCCAGTGCATATTTTGACATATATTTCTGCCCGGTACTGAATTTTATGGTCTCTGTCTATTTCTGCCTCTTATAGGAGGAGCCCAACACGTATTGCCTGACAATACCATATATTGTATATACATTTTTCGGTAATAAGGCCAGTTTTATCTGAAACAACATCAGAATTGTATCAATATCCTCTCGAAACTCAGAGTAAAGTCAAATTATCAGTATTATTCTCCAAAATCTGTCAAGATGGATGCGAATAAATGAATGATCCGTGACTAACAGCAGTAGAGGAGGCCGGAGTACTGCGGGTCCATCACGACCAGACCAGCATGGAGCCAGTTAGCGCTTTCTGGCTTCACCACTCGGCGCATAGGGCACCTGCATCTGTTCAACCACCTTGTGTACGACAGGCCCACTCACAGCTGATCCATCCTCATTCTAACCCACTACCGGATATTGCTAAGCACGCGCTCGCTCAGCGAGTCACGCTGAGCTTGTTTCCTAATTGAAGGCTCATTCGAGCGGCTGTCATCAGATGGTCGTTGTAAATTATCTCAACTTTAAACAATGAATGACGCTTTATTTTACTGCTTCTTTATTAAGTCGACCCTTTCTATCGATATGGAGAGACATTGACGTAAAATTGAGACCACTTTTAACCCGTCCGGGGGATTATTGGTGCACCGTTGGTTATTTGAATCGTCTGGAGATAGACAGAATAAAATCTCTCACGGAATTCTCGGCGGCAACAAGAGTATAATCGAAAGTATTTTGCGATTTAGATTTTCCCAGTAAAATGACATGTATGCAATGTTACAGATTTTTTTCTTTTCCTTCGACAACGTTTGGGCTGGACAAGAATTTGTGGGAATGCGAAAAATATAATTTTCTGAATCGCACCGCAATGAAACCGTAACCTCCGGAATCGTAAGATAAACTATTTCATTACTCTACATTTTTTTTCGATGGAATTCAAATTCGATGAGGCCTCCTTGAATGAATGGAACACGTCATTTATTGTAGAAATGTGTATCGAACGATGTATCGAAGATTTTCATGATATAAATGAATATAACGTGTAAATCATTAACATCAAGCAACTCCCCGTCCCCACTATCCTCCCTTCTCCTTAGAAACTCCAGATCCACTCAGTGTGGAGCCCTTAGACTCGGAGACCTCGGCTCATAGCCTCCCAGCTTAGAGTTCCTCAGCTACATATGAGCCTCTCTGCTCAGAGACCTGCAGCTCAGAGTCCCTCAACCCAAAGTAATTCTGGTCAGATCCATTGAGCTCAGAGCCCTTCAGTTCAGAGCCCCTCGGTTCAGAGACGCTCAACCCAGAGTGCCTAAAGTCATAGGCACTGAGTTTAGAGACCCTCAGGTCTGACCCTCTCAGTTTAGAGCCTTTCAGATCTGAGTGCCTCTGGTCAGAATCCTTGAACTCAGAGCCCCTCAGCTCAAAGTCCCTCAGTTCATAGTCATTTAGCGCAGATCCCTCAGCTCAGAGTTCATTAGGTCAAAGCCCCTTAGCAAAGAGCCCTTGACTTTAGAGCCCTTTAGTTCAGAGCCCCTTAGCTCAGAGTGCCTCAGGTCAAGGCCCCTGAGCTCATAGCCCCTTCGTTCAGAGCCCCTCTGCTTAGAGTCCCTCAGCTCAATGTTCCTCAGCGCTGAGCCGCAAATCTTCGTGCAACTCCCAGGATTTAATCTGAGGCGTGACGGAAAGAGTTTTTTCGCTGCCATCGCCGAGTGTTTGTCTTCAAGTTTGAGATATAGTTCTCAAATATTGAATAGATGAGTGGCATGAACTGCACTTATGAAGAAATTTCCTAGATATAAATATGATGAGTTTCAAAAATTAAACTCAGACTTGTCACTTCTCGCAAGAATCAGTAAAAAATATTGTTCCTTATGGCAGACTTGGTGTTCATACTCAGGTCATCTCCATACCACAGGGCGACTGGCCTAGTAGAATGGTAATGTTTGTTGAACTTCAGAATAATCTCCTTTCGATTTAATTTTTGAATAAGTTCACTCCTACAAAGTGGATTGGCTCTGGCTATGGATAAGCATTTCTCAAACAATTTAAACACATAATAATGGGACTCTCGAAAATAATGTCAAGTATTGTTAAATCGGATTTAGCGTACAAAATTCCAAGAGAACGCCGTCGTCCGATTTCACACTCCCAACCCACGAACGAGAATAAGTCCAAATGGACGGTGTTTGTGATGATTTATATAAACTGAAGTTACAAGGACTTCAGACCCTAATCCTTTTTTATTATCAATATAAGTGGGAATTTATTTGAAAATAGAAGTAACGAAGGAATAACCAAATCTTTCAATCCACTATACCTTGAGATTGCGCATTAAGCTGTTTTCTCTTCTTGCTTTACAATTTGTTCCCGAGTGTAAAGAGGGATTCAGGCTCTGGAGCCCCAAAATGGGATTGAAATTCAAGTGGTTTACGAGAATTGCCATGTTCGCTGTGTATTCCATGATCGCATAAAGCCGGTTATGCAGTACACAAGGTCAAACAAATCCAACTGTACTGTAAAATATTTTTATGCATTAACCATGTTGAAGGCGTTACCCACGGCCAGACCAATAGATGAGTTCCTGCGTTCACAGTTAAAGTCCTATATCATACAAAAAGAATATCATATTTTTGATGGTACCATACTTTGCATGAGTATGTTACTCATCACCAGAAACCGTATGAATGTAGGAACAATAAATGCAATACCGGTATTCATATATGATGTCAAAAAGAATTGACTGTTTATCACGGCAGGCGTATGCCTGAGAAGAGATGCATGAACCAACTGCCACACTGGCCTCCTGAGAAGCACTGAGGGGGAGTTAGATGCTGGTCTACTGCATCGCTCTAACCTCACACCACGCTTTCTGCGAACGGAATAATTAACAAGCTACTCAGAAAAAAATGCCTTCACACTTCAAAATCATCGGTGAACATCGTGCATGTCCATGTCTGTAAAATGGTTGTCCCATTATTAGCACCACTGACGCGTCGATACTGATAGCGTTAGATAAAACCTTCTCGCCTACGTGGGTTTGAAACGATTAAATCTCCTAGAAACATTTAATTCTACATATTCTGTATAATTAGGTGTGTAATGATTGCACTCTTTTGTTTCTGAAGTGTCGGCAAAATCTACCTAGCTCCGGGAAAAAATAAAGTGCTGCCTATTTTGACGCTCGTATGCGTTATATTGTTGGATACGTTTTAGTACACTTGCATGTGTAGATATTAGAAAAATGTATCTCTACTCTGTCCGACTTGTGTGAAATTATTTATTTTTTAAGCCTTTTCATATAGAATTATTAAAATAATTTTGTCTATGAATAAGCATGAAGCACAGATCCAAAGTGTACCAAGATAGAAGAAGTCCATTAAATGACCACACACTCTCCAACTAGTTTAGTTAAGTTATCCCTTGGAAGAGAACGTTCAGGCTCAGATGTTCTTAACCACCCCCCGTCCTACAGGCACAACATAATTATTGTGGCATTCATGATAAACTGTGAGCTGGTTGTTCGAAAGAGGATGACCTTGAGCTGTCAGGATACGTGGGCTATTAGGACCATAGACATCTTGTGAAGTCTTGTTCCTGCACATCCCACCTTACCATCAGGTATATCTTTGCAACAACAGAACGAGAGTCAACTGACCCCAATTTAAACCACATCAGCATCTGAGGCAGCTCCGGATCCAAAGATGGTCCGAGATACCAACAGTCATTCAGAAATACAGAATAAATGGCAACACGACGGTGTTGTCGGTGATCACTCTTTTGCAGCATGATAAGGAAGATAATAGCCTACTTCCGATCGGTTCATGTCAATGAAGCCTCGTTGCAATTATTCAAGCAATACACTGCCTTGATATTTCAAGAGGTCAGATTACGATTTCAAACGCTTGAAGTTGTTCATCAACCTACCTTTTGCCGCACGGTAATTGATCGGTGGCGTGGAATGAGCCGCCTTAGAAGGCAGCCTAGCCTAATTCCTACACTTTAAGAATCTGATACCACTGTCGAACTGCTCTAAGGCTGCATCGCCGACATAAGCTGTCACGACTAACGCATTCTTTCGCTTTTTAATGAATACCAGCACATTTTCATCAAATTCTAACATAAAAAAAATACTGAAGCACATTATTTTATTCTAGTTTAATCAATACTGGCGCGGTACAGTATATTGCAGGCTTCATACCCATTTCTACCACTGTCCTTCAGGGTCTATTGTCATCCATCTCTGTCGAACGGCCAATAGGCCCCTCCCATGCTGCTTCTTTTATTTTGAACCCTCGGCCTCCACTCTCAGCTCTCTATTTGCTTCTCACGCTGTCACTAGAATCACTACCCCAATAACAACACCCGCCTCCTTACTTCCTCTGCCTCATTCCTCGTCCTTTAAACACGTCCACTTCCAATTAATTACGGGTGCAAAGTTTCTCAACCCGTCTCCAGCGTACATCGCTAAACATTAGCCGCTGCGTTGACGTGGTTGTTTTTCTATTGCGTGTCCTCCAGCAATATTAGCATGTATAGACCTTTGGGATTTTGAGTGGATGCCCTCCTAAAAGCATCTTGTTAAATTACTGGCTTGCGAATACTCTGAATATTTACTGACCCGATAGAACTGTATTGTTTCCTGAATCTCATCCAGCGTAAAATCTTCACATTTGTTAAAACTCCGAATTGTGGCCTTGCAGGATTATGTCAAAGTCTATCAAAAGCATTCGAACATCTTATGCAACAGAGATTGTTGTAATTTTGGCACCTATATTGTCGTTGAGTTATTTGAGAAAATAATTTTTACTAATTCTTGACGCTCGCTAACTACAAAGAAAGTTGCCATCTGTTCTCAGTTGTTGCATCCAAAAATCTGGAATTTTTTCTCGACCGTTCCAGCTCTCCTCTAAAATTGTTGTGGCCTAATCTAATCGTTCGCTGTGTTTCACGACCTGAAAAAGTAGGCATTTGTATTAATCTGCAGCAATTGAAGCTTGCCTTGTAGCCGAGGCTTTAGAATCTTGCTACAGTATCCACCGCGTGTCGTAGAAGGCGACTAAAGGGGCGCCCCGTATCCGGGAGTAGAATCGTGCTACCGCAACCCCCAGCGTGTCGTAAAAGGCGACAAAACATGTCGGAGCGAAGGGGCTAGGAATCCCGTTCTCTGTAAAACCTTTCCTCGAATACGGCAAGACGAGCGGGGGAAGGAGAGGCACACGCCTTTCCGAGGGTCGCTATCCCTGGCGCTAAATTCTTTTATAGCTAACGTCAGATCAACCCCTATCATCTCCGCCAGCAGCCTTATCAGCCCCAAGTTGTTCCGACTACCTACCTACGGTACCATTTTTTAACAGCGAACATTCATAGCGTTCCTCAGTCACACCAGCCACTGTCATATCTGCCAGTGTCATTCTGGCGAAAATCTGTTTCAGGCCACGTCAGAATCAGCCACCAGTCGTACCATTTCACCGGTTATCACTTAAATGAAACTTTTCCTGCCCAACCTAACCTAACCTAGGGTACGTGTTTCTAACCCGCGGGGCAAAGGTTCGTATTTCTAACCCACGGGGCAAACATACGTATTTTTGTAGGGTACGTAATGCCATTTTTTAGTTTATTATATTGAAGTTTCATTAAAGTGATAACTGTTAGGTTGGTACGCCTGTTTCGCTGAAATGACAGTGGCAGATATGACAGTGGCAGATTTTGAAGTGGTGGAAAATGCGTGTGGGCTGAGTTATCGTTAGGTAGAAAGCACGTGGGATGGAAGATTTTTAGCGGTTATGACAGTGTCCGGCCATGACAGTTAGGTGAAGTGAAGTGGCGATAGTGCGCGTGTGCGGGAATAATTTTAGCGCAAACGCTGGGCTCCCCTTTCCAAACCCTATTGTTAGGGTCGCTGATTGTGCGTGGCTGTAGTACGAGTGATGTAAAGAGGAGGGAGATTGGTGAGTAGACTGAATGTGTGTGAGGAGGAAGTTGGATGTGTTGGCGCTGAGTGAGACGAAGTTGGAAGGTAAGGGCGAATGTGAGTTTGTTGTTGTAAGTGGAAGAAAGTCTGGTGTGGAGGAAGGTAGGGCACGAGAAGGTGTGGTCTTGATACTGAGTGATCGGTTATCTAGCAGCGCTACCGAATGGAAGGAGGTGTCCCCAAGATTGTTGTGGGTGAAAGTTAAGTTAGGCGTAGAAAGATGGGCATTTGTGAGTGCTTACGGACCTGGCAGCGAGAGGAGTGAAGAGGAGAGGGAGCAATTCCGGACTGACTTGAGTGAGTGTATTGAGAGTTTTGGAGGTCATTTCAATGTAGTTGTACTGGATGACCTTAATGCGAGAGTTGGAGATGAAATGGTGCAGAATGTGATAGGAAGGTATAGAGTTCCATACAGAAATGACAGTGGAGAAAACCTGATAGGCCTGTGTATGGAGCAGGAGCTGGTGGTTGGGAACAGTTTGTTCAAGAAGCGCAATGTTCAGAAGTACACATGGGTAGTGATGGCCCATGGTGCAATGGTGGAGAGAGCAGTGATGGATTTTGTGCTGATATCGAGGAGAATGGTGGGGAGGCTGTTGGATGTGCGGGTGTTGAGAGGGGAGGGTGGAGGAGTGTCTGACCATTTGCTGGTGGAAGGTAGATTAAGAGTGGAGCAGAAGTGGAAGAGCAACAAACGAGTGGGAGAAGGAGGAGAGGTAGTGAAAGTGAGTGGACTGAATGTGAAAAGTAGAGCCGAGGAGTTTCAGCAGGCGTTGAAGGAAGAATATAACAACGTGAGAGAACAGGATCTGAGAGATGTGGAGGAAGAATGGGAGACGTTAAAGGATGAGTTGATGAGATGTGCGAAGAAGGTGTTTGGTGTGCGCCGTGTGGGCGGGTGCAGGAGGAAAGGCTGCTAGTGGTGGAACGAGGAGGTCAAACTGGTGGTGGCACGAAAAAGATTTGCGTTTGAGGAGTGGTTGCAGGTGAAGTCGGAGGTGGCTTGTGAAAGGTACAAAGAAAGGAGAAGCGAGGTGAAGCGGGTGGTGAGGAGAGCCAAAAGGGACGCTGATGCCCGGTGGGGCAGACGGTTGTGCCACAATTTTGAAAAGAACAAAATGATGTTCTGGAAAGAGGTGAAGAGGAGGAGGAAGGGAGAGATCGGGAAAAAGGAAGTGGTGATAGATGAAAACGGCCAGTTGTTGTTGGAAAGTGGTAGTGTACGGAATAGGTGGGCCGAGTATTTTGATGAGTTGTTGAATGTCGAGGATGACAGAGAGGCTGACATTGTTGCTGTGGGTGGTGGAGCTCGGATGCCAGTTTTGGGAGAAAGACTTACTGCGGACATTACCAGGGAAGAGGTACAGGAGGCAGTGGACGTGATGAAAGCAAGGAAAGCCCCTGGTTTGGATGGAGTTGCGCCCGAGTGCATGAAGAAGGTGGAGTAACGATTGTCGAATGGTTTATGAGGTTACTGAACTTGTGTTTTGCGGCAGGTGTGGTACCGAGTGAGTGGCGCAGTGCCTGCATTGTTCCGCTATATAAGGCCAAAGGAGATAAAAATGAATGCTGCAACTCGAGAGGTATCAGTCTGTTATGTGTTGTTGGTAGATTAGAGACAGTACGGACTGCGCAATTGTAGAGGAACAGTGTGGCTTTAGGAGTGGTAGAGGGTGTACCGATCAGATATTTGCAGTGAGACAGGTATGTGAGAAGTACCTTGCCAAAGGAAAGAATGTGTTCTGGGCTTTCGTGGATCTGGAGAAGGCATACGACAGAATTGACAGGGAAGTGCTGTGGAGGGTGTTGCGTTTGTATGGAGTGGACGGACATCTGTTGTAAGCAGTGCAGAGTTTCTATGCTGACAGCCGATCATGTGTCAGAGTGGGAAGCGAGGTAAGTGATTGGTTCACAGTGAAAGTGGGACTCAGACAAGGCTACGTGATATCTCCCTGGCTGTTCAACCTCTATATGGATGGAGTGGTCAGGGAGGTAAACGCGAGTGTGCTGGGTCGTGGCTTGGAACTGTTGGAAGCGAATGAGCGGAGTTGGCAGTTGAGCCAGTTGATATTTGCTGATGATACGACTCTGGTTGCGGATTTGGAGGAGGAGCTATGTAGGCTAGAGTCTGAGTTTGGTAGAGTGTGTGAGAGGAGGAAGCTCCGAGTGAACGTGGGTAAGAGAAAAGTAATGAGATGCTCGAGGACTGTCGATGCGAGCAAAATTAGTGTCACGCTAAATGGAGAGCTCTTGGAGGAAGTTCAGTGTTGTAAGTATCTGGGCTCCCATGTGGAGAAAACTGAACTAGTTGAAACTGAAGTGAAGGCTCGTGTGAAGGAGGGATGTAAAGTGTTGGGTGAACTGAAGAGTGTAATGGGCCGTAGGACGTTGGGGATGGAAGCAAAGAGAGGGCTGTATGAGGGTGTTGTTGTCCCAACTGTACTCTACGGAGCTGAGGCTTGGGGGGTGAGAGCAGAGGAGAGAAGAAGGTTGAATGTTTTCGAGATGAAGTGTTCGAGGAGCATGGCTGGAGTAACGCTGAGAGACCGGATCACCAACGACGTGGTTCGAATCAGGACAGGGATGATGAAAAAGTTGGAGAACAGAGTGGATTCGCGTGTACTGAGATGGTTCGGGCACATGGAGAGGATGGATGAAGGGAGATTGGTGAAAAAGGTGATGAATGCGGAGGCGAGTGGTCGCAGGCCTAGAGTTAGACCGAAGTTTGGGTGGATG